>JANIPM010000231.1:30040273-30051298 GCA_027478405.1 Erythroxylum cassinoides
ACAAGTTGATTTCCTCTTCTTTTTCTTCTTCTTTCTTCTTCCTTCCAAGTTTCCTATGATCTTCCTTCTTCTCTTCTCCTTTTCACGTTTACCCTTCTTTCTCCTTGGCTCTCACGATACTCTCCTCTCTTATTCTTAAAACAAGACAATTTTATGTCTTGTTTTGCCAAGTATACCCCTCATTAACCTTGTTCTCCCAATTTTGCCCCTTCTTCACTTATTTGTTTCATCCACTAACTCCTTTAACACATTAAAACACCATATTAATCATAACTTAATTCTGGCACTTCATTCAAATTTCTAATTTATATTCATACTTGCTAATTTAATGACTCTACTCTAAAATAATAAAACAAATAAATAAATAATAAATAAATAAAAATTCGATGTCCAACAGATAGTGCATATATTTTTTGTCCAAGAATGATTACAAGAATATATACATAGGGACTAAGCAAAGGTAAACAAGTATTAGAAATACAGTTTTCCCCAAGAAAATGGGTAATTTCTACAAGGTGTTCTGTACGATTAGAGAAAGTACGTTTCATATTGGCTATAGATAAGGTTGAAGAAAGATAAACAGGGTCATCGGGTAATAGATTCATATCTTATAATACATCCCTACTCACTCTCATCAGGAATATTGTAGTCACGGTCAATAATACTTATGGCTCTGATACCAACAAGGCAACCCCTGTTTAGAGGGCTTGGAGAATACAATATTCAGTGTTTAGGAACAGGTCATCCATCGAAGATCAGGAAAAACAAAGCTAGATCGGAGTGTAAATTTGAGATATGCTGACCGAGAAACACGAGCCCTTTAATTATTATCTAAAATAGCAAAGATGTTAGTTGTTTTATATAGCAAAATTTTTATCTTATTACCTTTTTAAATATTTGCAACAAATCATTATTATATGCATAAATCTATTTATTTATTTCTTATATATAATCCCCTCTTAACTCTTATTATATATCACTTTTCTTCTCCCTAAAATATTATAAAGGACATAATATATGCTTAAAACTATTTCTTTGTTTTATATATATATACACACACACACACACACACAATATGATATATAATTTAAAATAATAATACTTTAATTGTTGATAGTTATGACAAAGTTTGTCCATTCCGATCTGATTTGGCCTGACTCCAACTCAAGTTGATTGAATTTCTAGTTGTGCTTAGTTTTTAATATTTTTAGGTTTCAAGAAGAGCTCCAATTATCCGGTCCAACTTGATTCAAAGTTTAAAATTAAAAAATAATTTTAAAAATTAAATAATACATTTTATCGAGTTTAGTTAAGCTCAATTGTCCTCGTGCTCAAATTAAAAACCTCAAGTCAAATATGAACTCAAATAAAAAATTTCAGGTAAGGTTTGGACTTAAGTGGGTTTAAATTTGACTCTACTTATTTTAATTATTGTTTAAAGTCACAATGATGTAATTTTTACGTATATAAAATTTTATAACAACTAAGTTTTAATTTTGTTGGCTTTTTATGTATATGCAAACAAATTATTATTACTGTTGTCTATTAATATTATTAAAGGCCACTATAATTATTTGTAAGTAATGCATTTTAAAATGTTATAATTTTAATGATTCATAGAACACTTTTTTGCTTTAGTGATTCTTTTTTTGTATCAAATACAAAAACCGTTGTTAACTTTTGTTAACGCCTACTATTAATTTAATTAACGTGGACATGATAAAGAAACTATTTAATCAATTTATATGATAAATAACTTAAAAGAAAAGAAAGGAAAAACTCTACAATCCAATATCCACTATCTTTTACAGCTCCTCTCACTAACATGGCGAAGAACGATCAAGCTTTTTGCTCACAACCTGTCTTCTAATTCATTTATTTGATATTGAAACCTTTTCTTTATTCTTAATATAGTATTTGTAATTAAAAATATTGACTTAATTCATGAGTTCTATAACTTCAAAATTTTCAGGTTTAATAATATTTATCCACTTTTTCATATTTCAACTTCTTTCCTATATAAGTAGAAAGTATTAAAAAAAAATTTAACTTCAAAATTGGCAACATGTTAACTTTTTTAGTTTTTTAAATCTTAGTTTTCAAATTCATAAAAATTTATTTTGTATTAAAAAACTTTTCAAATTTAGATAATATTTTCTTTATATTATTCTTAACACAAAATAAGTTAGGTCAATTTTAAATATTAAAAATTTTTAAACGATAAAATAATTAAATTATCTTTAGAATTAATAAATATAAACTTACATAAGTTGTGATGTCATATTAAAAAATGAAAATTAAGATATATTTAATGTATACAGAAAAAAAGTTGAAATATAATTAAGATTTAAATTACATTTAAGGATATTATAAACATTTTATACTCACCAATGCCTCTTTCGTTTGGGTCATACAATGAATCTTTTGTTTGCTGTACAGCCAAGTCGAATACATATCAAAAAGAGACCATAATATATATTACCGAAAGTCATATAAACTTTCCTTGTGTAGTCTTGCTGCTATATAAAGGTTATCACATCTTGAGATTGGCTTGGCATTCTCAGATAGTGTCTTTAACAATATACATCCTAGTGATGACCATTGGAAAGATCATAAATTTTATCATCATCAACAATAAAGGTTATCACATCTTGAGATTGGATAAGTCATCAATTCACACTCTCTTATATTGTCTTTAACAATATACATCGTAGTGATCCGCATTTGCATATCAATCACAATTGACCATTGAAAAGATCATAAATTTTATCATCATCAATACCCAATTGAAGTGCTGAGGCGCGAGAACTAAAAAGGACCAATAGAACATAAAAGATACATCATAAAGATACTACAAAATTACAAATAGACGTGCGTACATATGCCAAAAAATAATAATAAAATAAAATAACTAAGTAAATAAGTCAAATAAACATAACAGATATCATAAAATAACTAAATACATAAATATACATAAATAATAAAGAGAAACAAAAACAACATTAATAATACATATAGGTAAGGCAATACTAAAAAGTTTTAGCAAAACATTCAGCTAGCAGTATCATCAGGAGAACTTACAAGAATGATAGAAGAATAACTAAGCATAGGGTATAAGTTTGCATCGAGGAAGTGAGCATATTGCTTAACGGCAATCTCCCTGTCAGGAAGGTCATCGGAAAGGAAATCAAATGGAGCAGCCTTGCCAGTATCAACTACGGGCTCCCATCGGTATCCACGTCTTTCTGGAAGTGTGATAGTTACAGGCAAATGATTTGCATTGAAGGCAATGTAGATCTCTCCTTTCACCGAGTCCATCTGCATCAAAGCGCAACAGGAAATTTAAAATGATTAACCACGGGACTGGTAGCACAATAAAGCAGAAAAGAAAGAAAAACAAAGACGTATAAGAGAGGCAAATGAGAATAGAATGAAGTATAAATGCTGTCTTCAGCACATAAATACTTTCAGCCACATGGTTCTGCAAATACAAGACCCAATGAGAGACAAGCTGATGAAAGATATAGACAGCTCAAGCATGGCATATTTGAAAACTAAAGTTAGATTCCGGAGCAGGAATAAGGGTTCTTAGCAGAGAAATAGGTCCCGACGTTTTCTATTTTTCCTTGAAAAGTTGTACTAGCTCACTTTTGATGCGGTTAGAGTAATATACTTTGGTGGTACTATGTGAAAGTAGAGGAACAGAAGAAATAGAATGCAATAAACAGTTTTATATGGTTAGATTTTTGTTAAAGATTATAGAGCTTGATTCTAGGGATTATTACAGATTACATAGTTTGATAGGGATGCTACTTACCTACCTAATTAAGAGTTGAGCAATTTGTATATGCATCTACATTACACTTATGTACAAACTTAGCAATTAAATCATTTTTTGCGTTTCAATTGTGCACAGTGAGTAGAACTCCTTTTTCTTGATCCATTTTAGTTTAGCCCAATGAACCAAACTTCGGAGTTTTTTTAGTCATGAGTTCTAAGTATTCGTTTGCTTCACACAAAGAGTACCAACGGCTGATCGGACTCTCTGTGAAGATCAATCACCCGAAACCCTAACTTGAAGTCTTGAAGGTTCTGGTCCTCTCCCATGCGCTGGCACGTGGCAATGCATCTGACAATGCCTCGTCCTCTGGGTAAGTTTCCTTGACAGTGCATTTCCCTACTGCCACCCTACTTGTCTGCTTTCCTCGGTGCCTCAGCAAGAATGCTTGTTCACTTTCTTGCCATTGGACCCTTTTGTTGCGGCTTACTGTTTTCTAAAACATCAAACATTACTTGGTTGATTCTGCCAAGGACTACAAGAACCTGTCAGGACCAACATCGAAGAGTGTAATTTTGACAATGGGGAGGATAACAAAAAAGGGAATAAACCGTTGATATGGAAAGTATACTCTAGGAGAAAGAACAGTGGGCCAGGGGAGAGTTAGTAGCTGATGTGGCAAGTGGTTAGGCGTAACAGAATGGATCCTAGCTTGAGGATTTTACGCTAAGAGAGGAGGGGAGAGAGAGAAGGGGGGAAGAAAGGGAAGAATTTGTGACAGAAGGATAGTTAAACCTTTTGAAGAGCATTCAGCTCTGGGTAAGGAAATACTAAATATCACCATTGTAATGGTCTATGGTATTGCTATAATTCAATAATACAACGTACCTCTAGCATTCAAAGACTAAAGTTTTATCATTTGTTCACTTGCCGCATCCATAGGAAGGGAGGATTGCTTTTTCTGGGACTTCAATAATTGCATAGGTCCATATTCATGCCACCAAAGATGTATGATAGAGTAGACCTGTTGGAATCTCGTATGGCTAATCTGGAGGTTGGGGTCGAAGATATTCAATCGTATATGAGAATGGTCATAGGGGAGATGCAGCGGGCATTGCTGCTAGAAATGAGTAAGATGATGGGTAAGCGGCCAGAAGAGGAGCAAGGGAGTGATACCTTTGGGAGGGGGCAAACTATGGCTGGTGAAAAGAGTGCTCAACATCCTTAATAGCACATTCAGTCGGAGTAGTCCTTTGGCAATATGGAGGAGTACAAGATGTCTGTTCGTGAGGTGGAGTTACCCATGATCAATGGGTCTGACCTTGTGGGAAGGATCATGAGGGCAGAATTATATTTCGAGGTTCACAGTACTTCATAAGAGGTGAAAATTAAACTGGCTCTCTTAAGTATGGATTGGTCAACCATTCATTGGTTTAACCTCCTAAGAGAGACCAAAGTTGAGCTAACATGAGAGAAGTTGAAGGAAGCCTTAATCGACCGATATGGAGGGAAACAATTTGAGAACCCATTCGAAGAACTCTCTGACTTACAACAAACGGATTGTGTAGAAGAGTACATCGAGGCTTTTGAATTCGTGTCCTCACAGGTGGGTCATTTACCTGAAGCACGATTTATGGGTTATTTCATGAGTGGGTTGCAATATGATATCAGGCGGAGGGTGTGCACGTTTAGCCCAGCCAACAGGTACCAGATGATAAAACTTGCAAGGGCTGTGGAGGAAGAGATAAACGATGAGCAAAGAAGCATTGAGAACTTAGTTCCCCAACATCACACTTGGAACTAGAGGCGAGACGTTAATTTTAGGAGCAATATTCAGGTTAATCCAACCCATAAGGAGCCGGGTCATTCAAGTTCAGTGGGTCATGGGGTTTTAAAAGGAGAAGTCAGGTCAGGTAGAATCCGAGACCCAATTGGCCACCATTCCCACACCAGCTTGCAGAACAGAGCTTTTCTGTCTCACAAGCGGCGCCGATGGGACGATCGGAAGGGGAAAGAAGGGGACCATCGGAGAAAAATAGAAGGCTGCGACACATTGCTTACTGAGAGTTGATGGATCGAAAAGCTAAGGGACTATGCTTTAGATGAGGGGAAAATTTCCATCCCTTACAACAGTGTCCCAAAAGACAATTAAGGCTGCTGATACTGGACGATAATGAGACATTAAACGATGATGGGCAAATAATAGCCATCGAGGTGGATGATGACGAGGAAGGAGAAGTAGCTCAGGAATGCCAAGCTATGGGGATGTTTGGGGTAAATAAAGCAGTGTTATCTGAAAGTAAAATTATGAGGATAGATGGAGAAATACACGGGGTTCCCATTGTGGTGTTGGTTAATAGTGGTGCGAGCCACAATTTTATTTCTCTTGAACTCGCTAGCAATCTAGGATTAACGATAGAACTTACCAGGAAGGTCGGAATCAGATTGGGTGGCAGCCATAAGGTAACAACTAACAGGAGGTGTATAGGAATTCCCATTCGATTGGGGGAGTTAAGAGCTAAAGGTAGATCCATACATGTTGGATTTGGGAGGAATGGATATCATTTTAGGGGTGGCTTGCTTGCAAACCTTGAGTAAGGTCATCGTAGATTGGAAAGAAATGACTATGCAATTCCAATATGCTGGATGAGGTGTAGAGTTATGTGGCAATGTAGACACCAAGGCAGTCTAGAAAAGAGGAATTCAGCGCCCAAAAGGTCCAGCACCCTTGCATAGGCTATTAGAGAGTTTGTTTGGCGACTTTCGATGAACAGAAGTTGTTGAGACAATAGGGAAGCAGCAGCCTCAACTTAACAGGAACAGGAGGAGATAAATATGGTGCTAACACAATTTCTGAAAGTATTCCAAGAGATTGGAGAATTACCTCCCAAAAGGAGCCATGCTCATGCTATTGTTCTGCAGCAAGGCCACGGTCCAATTAGTGTAAGGCCATATTGATACCCCCATCGTCACAAAGATGAAATTGAGAAATAGGTCCAACAAATGTTGCAAGTAGGCATAATACGACCTAGTTCAAGTCCTTATTCCAGCCCTATCATTTTAGTCAAGAAGAAAGACACTTCATGAAGAATGTGCGTAGATTATAGAGCATTAAACAGAGTCACGATACCAGATAAGTATCCATTTCCAGTGGTGGACAAACTTTTAGATGAATTGCATAATGCTCATGTTTTATCTAAGCTAAGATCTCTAGTTCGGATATCACCAAATTAGGGTCATGGAGGAGGACATCCACAAGACAGCTTTCTGGACGCATGATGGTCACTATGAGTTCCTAGTGATGTCGTTTGGATTGACCAATGCACCGGCTACTTTTTAGTCTGCAATGAATGACATTTTCAAACCTTTTCTTAGAAAGTTTGTTCTGGTTTTTTTAATGACATTTTGGTCTATAGTGCAGATTGGGAAACTCACCTCTTCTATATATCAAGAGTCTTGGAGGTTTTGAAAAGATATCAATTTGTGGCTAACAAACAGAAGTGCAGTTTTGGAAGACGAATGGTGGAGTATTTGGGGCATATCATATCCAAAAAAGGAGTAGCTATGGATCCCGCAAAGATTAGTAGTGTATTAACATGGCCTATTTCTTGAAATGTTAAGGGAGTGAGGGGATTCCATGGATTGACAGGGTATTATCGTAAGTTCATTATGGACTATGGCTAAATAGCTGAGCCACTCACTGAATTGACGAAGAAAGAGGGATTTCATTGGAGTTCCGCAGCCTTAAAAGTCCTTTGAGGCTCTAAAGAAGGCTTTAACAACTATCTCCAATATTAGCCCTTCCTAACTTTTCACAAACCTTTAAGATTGAATGTGATGCTTCAGGGAAAGGGGTTGGTGCTGTCTTGATTCATAAACAAAAGACCAATAGCCTATTATAGTAAAGCATTTTCAACAGAAAATCTCTCCAAGTCAGCCTATGAGGAGTTAATGGCTTTGGTATTAGCGGTGCATCATTGGCGTCACTATTTGCTTGGCAAGTCATTTATGGTTTATTTTGACCACAAAAGTCTACGTCATCTGTTGCAACAAAGGGTTACGACGACAGACCAACAATGTTAGATGGCTAAACTTCTGGGCTATCACTTTGAAATCATTTATAAACCTGGGCAAGAAAACAAGGCTGTAGATGCCTTGTCACGGGTTTATGAAGAGGGGGAGTTTAAGACCATCATTTCATATCCGCTTTTGGAAGAAGGCAAAACACTTTAGCGGGAGGTGCAACAAGATCTGACATTGTGTAAAATTATACAGGATCTGCAGAGCAGAACCCCAACTATCGACCTAGTTTTTCATAGCATCAGGGGGTTCTTTTGCACAAAGGGCGGTTGGTGATCTAAGCTTCATCCCCATTTGTTCCACTCCTCCTAAGGGAATTTCATTCTTCCCCTATTCGAGGGTATTTAGGATATCTACGCACCTATAAGAGAATCACGGGCTATCTTTACTGGATCATAAAGAAGAAATGTATACATCAGTTTGTTAAGTCTTGTGACACAAGTCAACAAAAATACGCTGCCACATCTCCAGGGGGACTGTTACCATAGGATTTTTTAGGAAAAACTTTATTCTCTCATATATATCAATGATAGAATACATTGAATTTGTAGGGTACTTTGTACCCTTGGAAAAGAATAATAAAAATAGAAATAATCTAAATATAGCAACTAAAATATACACTACTTTATTTCTAAGGATCCTTAACCCCAATTTATGGATTCGGGTCCTTCATTCAAAAAATAGAAAAAACTAGAAATTATGAAAGGAAATCAAATTAGATCTTTTATTTTCTAACACTCCCCCTCACCTTGGTGCATAGATATCATGCAAACCTAGCTTGCCAATAAGGAAGTCAAATGATGGCTTGCTTAGTCCCTTTGTGAGAATATCTACTGTTTGTTGTTTTGTTGGAACAAATGGTACACAGATTAATCCTCCTAGCTTCTCTTTGATAAAATGTCAATCAACTTCAACGTGTTTAGTTCAATCATGTTGCACTGGGTTATTTGCTATATTGATTGCGGCTTTGTTATCGCAGTTTAACTTCATAGGAGTCTCTAAAGGCAACTTTAACTCTTTTAATATCCGCTGCAGCCATAATAGCTCACATACACCGTTGGCCATCGCTCTATATTCAACCTCAGCACGCACTACTTCTTGCTACTACACTCTGCTTTTTACTTCTCCAGGTTACCAAATTACCCCACATGTAGGAACATTATCCTGTTGTTGATCTCCGATCAATAGAGGACCTAGCCCAATCTGCATCAGTGTAGATTTCGATCCTGAATTGATTATTTTTTCTAAAACACAGGCCTTTTCCTAGAGATTTCTTCAAATATCGTAGAATACGATAGGTAGCCTCAAGGTGTTCCTTTGTAGGTGAGTGCATAAATTGACTAACAAGGCTGACTGCGAAGGCTATGTCTGGCTGATTGTGAGATAAATAAATTAACTTACCTACCAGCTTCTGATATCTTATTGTATCCACTGGGCATCCTCCTTTGCTATTTCCTAGTTTCACATTTGGATCCACTGGTGTATCTACCGGTTTACATCCACTCATCCCCGTCTCTTTCAACAAATCTAGTACATACTTTCTTTGGCTACAACAATCTCCCTTTTTTATCATGCTACTTCCATTCCTAGGAAATATTTGAGAGAACCTAAATCTTTGATTTCAAATTTAGTAGCCAAATTCTTCTTTAAGCAATACATCTCTTCTAAGTCATTGCCTGTCAAGATAATTTCATCGACACAGATTATTAAAGCTGTGATTCTTCCACTTGATGAGTGCCTAAAGAACATTGTGTGAACTGTTTGAGATTGTGTATAACCTTGCCTTTTCAACGAACAAGTAAACTTTTCGAACCAAGCCCGGGGTGATTGTTTCAAACCATAAAGCGACTTAATTAATTTGCATACCTTCGAGTTAAGCTTTTCTTCGAAGCCTAGTAGAGCATCAATGTAAACTTCTTCTTCTAAGTCTCCGTTCAAGAATGCATTCTTGACATCTAAATATTGTAAAGGCCAATCTAGATTGGCAACCAATGAAAGAAGCACTCTTACAGTGTTTTAAGTTTTGCTACTAGAGCAAAGGTCTCCATGTAATCAATTTCGTATGTCGGCGTGAAGCCTTTAGCAACTACCCAGGCTGTATATCTCTCTAGGTATCCATCCGAGTTTTATTTTACTATAAATACCCATTTACACCCTACAGTCCTCTTGTCCTTTGGAAAATCCACTTCTTCCCATGTTTTGTTCTTCTCAAGAGCTCTCATCTCTTCTAGAATTGCTTCCTTCCATTCAAGAACCTATAAAGCATCTTGAACATTTTTTGGAATCTCCACAAGTGACATTTGATTAGTGAAGAAGTAGAAAGCCAGAGATAGGTTTTTTATAAGACAAATTTTGACATTAGGTGTTTAGTACACGACCTAACCCCTTTCCGAAGAGCAATAGGAATATAAAGATCTGTAATGAGTTTTTCTTCAGAAATAGAATGTACATAGGGAGTATCACCTGGAGAGTTTTGAATTGAAAGAGGCATAATCAAAGAGTTTCGGTCCTACCCCGAGATGGAATCTTGACCTTGTTGGGAATTTTCAAACATCTTTTCCTAAGTCAAGTTTTTCCGAGAGTAAACCAATCCAAATTTTTTCTTTCTTTCATCTCCTTCAAAGGAATCATTATTTTCTGCAGGAACAAGACTTGGCCCATCTTCTATTTTTTTTCACTTTGGTCTTGTTCGGGTTGAGTTAAAATAGACTTTGTTGGTGAGATGTTTGACACAGGTTCAGATATTGAATTATTCTGAATCTAGAAAAGATCTTCATTCACCAAGGTTTTGATTTGATCCCAAGTTGGATCTTTATTATTTTTCTCCCCCTAAAGAGGAGATTTAAAAAAAGGTGTCGTTTCAAAAAAGGATGCATTCATGGAAACAAACATTTTTTTCAAAGTAGGATCATAGCACTTATAGCCCTTTTTAGTTGGTGAATATCCTACAAAAACACATTTCCAAGCTCTAGGACCAAGTTTACTTTGGTTTGGGTCATGATTGTGTACAAAAACTGTGCATCCAAAGAGTTTAATGGGTAAATTGGATACTATCTGAGAGGATGAATTTTTCTTTTTTGAAACACTCTCAACCATTTTCTTTAATTCATAGTGATGTTTGGGGTCCTTCAAGAACACCAACAATTCTTGGAAAAAAATGGTTTGTC
>JANIPM010000231.1:30057046-30070427 GCA_027478405.1 Erythroxylum cassinoides
TAGTAGTTTAAAGTCCATTAATGAATAATAAGAATCATTATTAAATATGATTCCATATTTATTTTGGAAGCTTAGTGGGTTTTCTTATTCTATTAGGATCTAGGTTTCAAGACTTTTTTTATATATGGTTATGTTTTCAATGTTCAAGGGATAAGAAAAATAAACTTGGTTTTGAAGAATGAAGCTTTTCTCTATAAGGGTGATTCTTAGATACTCGAGAGTGATTCCCAAATTCTATTAGTGATTTCTAGAAACCTATTAGTATGATTCCAATAGTTCTACTCAAGTCAATTCCCAGTTGTGATTCATAGTTCTTGATACAAACTTAGGAGTGATTCCTAGAACTATCCATAATTTGTTTCATTGTTAAAATTTCAGATATCTCAATCTAGATTTCCAGCAATCCTAATCTGAATTTAAGCAGCCCATATCCTCAATTCCAGACTTGAATTCTCAATTAAAGCACAATAAAAAAGAGCACAGCAGCCCCATATTTACAGTTTATGTGTGTTCCATCAAATTGTTAGAATGTCCTTTATTCATCAGTCACAGATCTGAACTGAAGTAATGATGTGCCTGGCATCTACTAAAGATCATATATTAACCCTTACTTGGGAAACCATGAGACATAAGAAGAAATTTCTCATCTGTCGTTTCCTTAACTTCTTCACGTAAATGCTTGCAAGTTCACCCTCCTGTAATCAGTTTAGTAGAGTAATGTATATGCAGAAGAAGGAATCTTGAACATTTAGAAAAATAGCTAATCATAAATTACCCATGACGGAAACAATAAATGATCATGATACCTGGCTTAGGACAAAAGGTATATAGAAAGAATTGAGATGCTATTGCTAGGAAATATAGTCTTTTTATTCAAGTAATTTATTTGGGAAACGTATATCCCCTTCCACCATGCAGCCAGCAAGGTACTAAAGTTAAATATCAACAAACACATCATGGTTATCTCTTTAACTGATGTTTTAAATTGAACATCAACTCTAACAAAACGCTTCCTTAAATTTCACAAGGCTAACACAATTTTACATAACTTTTCATTGGTGAGTTTACCTGTCCACAGTTCCAGCTATTATTATGACTCTCTCCATCATTGTTATCTTCTCCATTAGCCAAGTTATGTTTCTGGTTATAAGTAACCAGATCGGCCAAAGTAAAACCATCATGAGCACAAACAAAGTTGATGCTGTTCCATGGTTTCCTCCCTCCGTCCTGACCCAGAGTCATTCAGAAATTACAAATTGTACGACTTTCCAGCCGAGAATTACAAAAGTATCGCAGACTTGTATGTTTGTATCCAATGACGATGCATGTTAAAGTGCAACCATAGTTCAAATAAATTTACAAGAAAACCTAACCGATCACTCTTTGATGACTTCTAGTTCAAGAAAAACTTCACAGAAATGAAATTAAAGTCAACTCATCATAGATTCCAACTCTATGAGATGCGTCAAAAGTTTTTCCATATATAAGTATAGACAAAAACGTAGAAGAGGAATGGGAGAAAACAATAGAAGCAAACCACATGAATAAATGAAATGAATAAAAAGGTGATTTCAATTAGAGAATAATACAAAACACACATGAATAATAGACAAGAAAATGCTACATCTAAGAGCTTAAAATAAATTAATAGATAAAAGCATACCTGATATAAATTAGGACTTCCACATAAACATTCAGCAAAAGCTCCGGAAAATCCATCTGTCCCCTTAATGAACTGTCGCACCACATCTCGATACTAGAGATAGCGAATCTCAATCAGCACAATATATTTATAACAAATCTCAATCAGCAAGATATAATTATAGCAACATCTGATTGGTTCAAATACATTGTTGGCAAACTTAAGTAGTTGGAGAATTAGCTAGTAGAAACATAATTCTTTTTTTGCTTTGTTTGAGTTTGTAAAGAAGAAACTTTATCTTTCTGTTTTCTCTAGCCATGATGTTTCTCGCTTATTCCAATTTCCATTATCTTTTCCAATTTCTATATTCTCTAATTTCAATTTTGTTTATTTTTAAATTTGCAAAAAAATTGCAATTGGAGAAAATTACATAAATGGTAGATATATAAGGCTGGCAATAACACTGTCAAGATGGAGAAACACCTTTGATTATGCCACCAACAACAAAAGTGACTTTTGAACTTGGACCGTGCTCATGGAAATATGCTTCTTGGGAATTATTGTTGATTTCTTGGCTTAATAAAGGCAACAAATTAAAATGCAGCAACAATCTGCAAGCATTCCAGATGATCCAGGTTCGCTTGTTTGATCCAGTTGAAATAGTAGTTTAAATTAGTTCCTCTTCTCTTTTCATCATTTTCTTGATTGCCCTATGAACTTACTTTAAACTGAATTGGCAACATGGGTTGGGCTGCTAATCTCATTGCTATAAACTCTTTTGAAATACAATTACACTTCTGTTGACAAAATTATGAGGTAAGAAATTCCTTGCCCCTCGCAACTAGATATATCATTGCACCCTCCATTCCTTCTATACTTTCTTCTCAACTTTTCAAAACCATTAAACAAAAAGACCTAAAAATAAAATAAAATAATTAACAGTACACGCATTACAAAGAACTGTGAAAATACTTATCACAAGTTGGACTAACCGAACCATGCAATAATAACACTACCATAAGCTTTAGAATCATCGAAGATTTCTAGATTACGAAAGTCTCATAAAATTCTTAACAGGAAACTAGTTCCACCAGGTTTCATTGCATTTGCTAGAGATTAAGATCTGATATGATTCAGTATCTTTAGGGATTACATAAGAATTAAGATTTGATTTGATTATGATTATGATTGTAACTTACCTCATATGAAATCTAGCATTTAAAGGGAGTGAGAGCTGCTGATTTCTTCAAGCTCTTCCTATCCCTTTCTTAGTTCACAGCATGGTATCAAAGCAGGTTTTCTAACCCTGCCTCTAATTCCAGTTTTCTTGCAACCTAAAACCCATTCCCAAACACAAAGACAAAACTAACCTTAACAATCTACCCTAGAGGCACATCAAGCAGCCACCGGCAACCAAGACAGAGGAAGAAGCAATGCCAGCAAGGGTCCATGCGCCGCCGACAGCCACTGTTCAGATGATGCATATAGCCCATGCGCCAAGTTTTGGTGACGCTCCATTGACCTTAATACCATGGATTGAGTCGCACCAACTCTAGTAGCCTGTTGGTGATGTGTTTTTTCTGCTTTTAATTGCTGAAAATTGGGTATGTGTGTTTAACCATGGTCAGTGATGTCTTCTTTTTGCCTTTAATTGTTGGAAAATGGGTTTGTATGTTTAACCATTGTCGCCGATTCCGTCTTAATCGTAGTCCCTCTTTTGTTGTTGCATAGGTTGTTGATATTTGAAGTTTTATCTTCTCGTTCACGTCTTTTTTTATCGATTACATCATCAGTGAATTCAAAACTAACAGATTTACGAACCAACACCCATTATGGTTTAAAAAATCACAAATCGGAATTGAATGGAATGAATTATGTTGCTTGGAAGAAGGTGATCATTGTATATCTCAAAGGCCTAGGTAGGCATGAGCATCTCACAGATCCAGCTCCTGATATTAAGTCACCAAAATATACGAAGTGGGAACAACATGACAATCAACACGGAGCCAAATATTGCTAACATTGTCAACATGTAAACTCATCAAAGGAGTTATGGGAGTATGTGAGACTTTTATTTTCCAGTAATGTTACTTGTATATATTATTTATCTGTGGAATTGTTCAAGTGTCAACAGGAAAGAAGAATAACCTGGCAGCTTGTTACTCCTCCTCCTGATGCCTAAATTGTTGGTTGTTAATGGATATATACTATTAAGACACTTGTTGATGCATCTAGAGATAACAATTTTTGGGCCATGGGCCTAAATTTAGTTGTTTTTGATGGGTCGCCCATAGGCCAGGCCCAGGCTCAAGCCCAGACTGACTCGAGAACCAATTATTCCAAGTAAAACATCATCATTTTACTTAAAAGAGTTGAATCTCGAGTAAGTCTAAGCCTAGGCCTAGGCAGCCCAGACCTGGATCCAATTAAAAAAAATAAGTTGTTCTATAATTTTAATTTTAAAAAAATTGGCGCGGGGCCAGCCCATTTCTATCCTTAGATGCATCTATCGAGCGACTCAAGGCTCATCTTATTGCTAAAGGATATCATAAGTCTATGGTAATGATTACTCTGAAACTTTTTCTCATAAAGAAATCTTTATATGGTTTAAAACAATCTCCTAGAGCATGGTTTAGACGATTTAGTTCAGTTGTGAAGAAATTTGGTCTCGAGCAGTGTGGAGTAGACCATTCAGTATTCTATCAACACAAGATTTGGTAAAATTCTATTTATCATATATGTTGATGATATGGTTATTACTGGTAATGATCAAAATGGAATTCATAGATCAAAGGAATTCCTGCAACAGAAATTCCAAACAAAGGATCTTGGCCTATTGAAGTATTTTTTGGAAATCGAAGTTGCAAGATCTAAAGATGGTATTTGTCTCTCACAACACAAGTATGTTCTTGATCTCCTAGAAGAAGCTGGCTTGTTGGGATGTAAACTGGAAGATTCTTCAATGGATCCCAACCTCAAACTTGATGCGGACCAAGGAGAACTCTTGAGAGATCCAGAAAACTATAGGAGATTTATTGGAAAATTAAACTAATATAGGAGATTGATTGGAACATTAAACTATCTTAAAGTTACTAGGCATCACATTTCATTCAGTACAAGTGTAATGCAATCCCCTCAAACCAGCCAATGGAATACAGCTATTCGGATCTTGAGATGCCTCAAGCGCAATCCTCACAAAGGACTATAAAACCATAGGCTTTGTTAAGGCTTATAGTAATGTTGGTTGGGCTGGTTCAGACTGATCAGCGATCTACTACAGGATATTGTGTGTTTGCTGGTGGCAATCTGATTTCATGGAAAAGCAAGAAGTAAACAATGGTTTCTTGTTCAAGTGCAGAATCAGAATATAGCATCATGGCATACATAACTCGAGAACTTGTCTAGGTAAAACATACGTTACAGGAACTTGGATTTCAACTAACACAACCTATAGAGCTAATGTGCGATAATCAAGCAACCATTTTCATTGCTTCTAATCCTGTTTTTCATGAAAGGACAAAGCATATTGAGGTAGACTGCCACTTTGTCAAAGAGAAGGTGCAACAAAATGTGATAAAAACCACTTGTGAAGTCTGGGGACTAGCCAGTTGATCTATTTACCAAGTCTTTGGTTGGAAGTTGTGTAACACAACTGTGTAACAAGCTAGGAGAAAATGATACATATGCTTCAGCTTGTGGGTTATGTTAAAGATTAAGATCTGATATGATTCAATATCTTTAGGGATATAGAAATTATGATTTGATTTGATTACAATTATAATTTTAGCTTACCTTATATGAAATCTAGTATATAAAGGGAGTGAGGGCTGCTGATTTCTGCAAGCTCTTCCTATCCCTTTCTTAATTCACATCAGCATTACCAAATCAAGCTCTCACTACTGCTCAAACACTCAAGCCTACATTCACCCATGTGAAAAATCTCCGAATTCACAAATACATAACTTTGATAAGTCCAAGAAATTCAGAATTTTTATTGTCACTGTCTAGTAAGTGCAACAGTCTATTCCTGAAATGGTAATAAGACTACTTAGACGATTTATTGATTAAAGAACTGCAACAGTTAAAACAGTGATTGCAGATAACGAACACAAAATTAGAGTGGAAATTAGCAACAATTACTTTTCTGTCATGCAGAATTATCAAAACAGGAACAAGGGTTGACTAACAGATAAGTGTCTAAATGTGTATGCTACAAGGATTTGCAAACCACTTCTTTCAAAGTCTTTGGGAGACAGATTAGAACAAAAAGAGGAGTATAAAGGTTACCTTCCCATTCCATTCTGACCAAATATTCCAATGAGGAAAAGTGCCAACTTGATACAAGCCTCCAGCATCCCATGCTTCAGCTATTAACTGGTTAGAAGTTGTGAAGAAAAAGCTTTACTAATGCGGTGATATAATGGTTGACAATGAAGAAGTTCCATTTGTTGGTTCAAAATGCATATTACATCGAAAAAAATGAACCTATTCTGTAACATAGAAGGATCTTTATAGAAAAATATAAATCATTCAAGGAAATACACCTTAACTTCCACAATTAGGAAAAGAAACAAATTCTCAAACATTTATAAATATTCCCTACTATAGCTCTACCAACAATTAGTGATATATTTGATAGATTAGCCAAAGGATCTGCAACAATGTTGTTTGCTTTTAATGTGGGGCATATACCATATATCTTGTAACAAGCTGGTGTGCACAATCTCCAACTTGGAGTCTTAGAAGGATTCATTAAGGATCCTACATAAGGATAGTAATATAACTATATCCTATATAAGAAATGATTGATAGTTAGTATTACAGTACTATTACAAATAGATGCCTTAAAATCTAGTTTAAAGCATTCAGTTCATTTTTTCTCTTTTACAACAAGATTCAAAACTCAACATTTACACTTGTAACAAACCATAGTGAAAAAGGGTCGTAAAAACAGATGCCAGCGGTAAGGTTTAATGCATCTTAAACAAAATCTAAGATCTGCAGCACTCAATCCATTATGTTGTTCAATGATGCTTGAAGCATGTTTAAATTTAAAGCAAGACATTTCTACGTAAAGTGTACCACAAATTCATATTAGGAACAAATCAAGAAAGCAAACAAATTTTGCATCTGACAGTTTATTAAAAAGAGAATGCCAAAACTTGTTCAGTTCGGTGTCTAGCAGAGACTCTAAGAAGTTATTCATGATACTCAAAACTATTTACAACACACAAATTGTAACATGGTATTTGGATACCTTTACTCCACAAAGTATTGGATCATTACTTATCATGTCAACCAAAGGAGGGCTACTGAGAGGTGTTCCAGTTGTGAGCAAGTCACCTTCTAGAGGAGTCCCAAAGACATTAACTGCATCCCACAAGCTAAGAAAGGAAAGAGAAAGAAGAAAACATAATAACTATCAAATAAGACTTGAACAATTTTTTCGGGTAAAAACATGAGACCAAGAAAGAGTATGTAGATGGTCTAGGTAACAACCTACTACACCTAGTCATAATTGATGCAAGATCAAATCGAAAACCATCTACATGCATCTCTGTCACCCAATATCTGTACCAAAATAAATCTATGAGAAAACTTTCAACATGAATAGAAAGAGGAAGAAGAAGGCTTTCAATTAACAAATTAACAAGATAAGATCGTAGACATAATTAGAATGAAAAAAAATATTGCATGATATTTGTGAATAAGAGCCGATTTTCTCTATATTCCATAACACAGTGAATGCAGTAAGTATATACACAGATAGGAGTACAGAATAGGCTAGATAATCTATACAGATACAGGAAGATAATCCTAGAATATCTCTAAGATATTGATATCTAATCTATAGAATCTGATTACAATCAAATTGTAATATTATGAGATAATACATATCTTGACCACACTCCCCCTCAAGTTGGATCATAGATATCAATCATGTCCAACTTGCTGATACATTCTTCAAAAACTTGTCTTTGAAGTCCTTTGGTAAACAAATCAGTTGTCTGCTTCTTTGTTGGGACATAAGTTAGGCATATGTTTCATCTTCTATCTTCTACTTGATAAAATGTCGATCAACTTCAACATGTTTTGTTCTCTCATGGTGGACTAGATTGTGTTCCATGCTTAGGGCTGCCTTGTTATCACAATAATGTTTTATAGGTGTCTCAAAATTGATTCCCAATTTTGTCATCGCTCTCTTTAACCAGAGACTTTCACAAATCCCATTTGCAGCAGCTCTTAGTTCGGTTTTAGCACTACTCTTGGCTACCACCTTTTGCTTCTTACTTTGCCACATGACTAAATTTCCCCACACAAAAATGCAATACCCAGTAGTTGATCATCTATCCTCTTCTGAACTTGCCTAATCTGAATCAGTATATGTTTCGATTGATCTTTAATCTCCCTTTTTGAATAATAACCATTTTCTAGAAGTACCCTTTAAATACCGTAGGATCTTATAAACTGCCTCAAAATGCTTCCTCCTTGGTGCATGCATGTATCGACTTACAACACTCATGGCAAAAGCAAAATCTGGTCTAGTATGAGACAAATAAATCAATCTTCCCACTAGTGTTTGGTATTCTTCACGATTAACAAGTTTGTCCTCTTCATCCTCAAACTTTGTACTGTCAATAAGAGTTGTACTTGTTTTACATCCTAACATTCCAGTCTCTCTCAAGAGATCAAGAATATTCTTACTTTGTGAGATGTAAATCCCTTTCTTTGATCTTGCTACTTCCATACCCAGAAAATACTTCATTTCTCCTAAATCTTTAACTTCAAATTCTTTCCTCAAGGCTATCTTGAGTCTTGTAATTTCCTCTGCATCATCGCCAGTTATGACAATATCATCTACATACACAATTAAAATTGTCTTCTTACCTTCTCTAATTCTTAAAAACATTGTATGATTTGACTAAGCTTGTGTGCATCCTTCTGTTTTTAGGACTTTAGCAAATCTTTCAAACCAAGCTCGTGGTGATTGTTTCAGCTCATATAGGGATTTTCTTAGTCTGCATACTCTGTTTCCTCCTTCCTCATCAAACCCTGGAGGAAGTTTCATGTACACTTCTTCCTTTAGTTTGCCATTCAAGGAGGCATTTTTAATATCAAGTTGTTGAAGTGACCGGTCAAAATTAGCAGCTACAGATAGCAATAGTTTGATATTATTTAGCTTGGCCACAGGCGCAAATGTCTCCTTGTAGTCCATCCCATAGATCTGAGTATAGCCCTTTGCTCCCAGTCTTGCTTTATACCTCTCGAAGGAACCATCAGCCCTATTTTTGACTATGAATATCGACACCCCATAGGTTTCTTTCCTTTTGGCAGATCAACTTCTTCCCACCTTTCATTATTTTCAAGTGCTCTTGTCTCTTCAAAAACTGCTTCTTTCCATTCTGGAACTTTAAGAACTTGAATATTTCTTGGGATGTCCAAATTAGCAATAAATGCTTTGTATTGAGAAGATAGAGCATCATAAGAAACAAACCTTTCAATCGAGTGCATAGTACATGATCTAGATTTCTTCTATAAGGCAATTGGCAGTCCTAAATCTGTGTTGTCTTGTTGATCCATACTACTCTGAACTTCTTCAGCTGGGACCTGCAGTGGTTTAGAGATTGGTATAACTTCAGGGATAGGAAGTGTACTACTTGCTTTCTTCTTCCGAGAGTACACCTTGAGTGGATGATCAGATATAGCAACTTTTGTATTAGGAGTTGTCTCTATAGGAGATGACATAGGTATTGGGTTTGTCTCTATAGGAGATGACATAGGTATTGGGATAGGTTCAGGAACAGATGTAGATTCAGGCTGAGATTCATCACCACCAAACTCACTCCAATACTCCCCTTGAATCAAAGACTTGGGATAGAATGAATCTGTCTCAAAAAAAGAGACATCACAACTAACAAACAACCTTTTTGATATAGGATCATAGCATTTATATCCTTTTTGTGTAGCAGAATAACCCAAAAACAAACATTTTTTGGCTCTTGGATCAAGTTTGTTGTGTGAAAAATTATTAATAAAGGTTGTACACCCGATAACTTTTAAAGGAAGGTTAGTTTCAAGATGAGTGGTAGTATGGGTTTCTTGAAATTTCTGAAGCGGTGTTTTGAAAGAAAGAACACGACTAGGCATTCTATTAATAAGGTAGGTTGCAGTAAGAATAGCATCACCCCAAAAAAATTTTGGAACATTGCTAGTGAACATCAAGGCCCTAGCTACTTCAAGGTATTGTAATATGTAGAGTAATCCTTCCATGCTCTTTATAGGACAACATAATCCATCGAGGTATTGTATATGTAGAGTAATCCTGTCTAACAAAACCCAAGTGCACATATGACCTAGAAAGAATGAAGATGATGTAATTGTAAATTTCTTAGGCAAAATGAGATATAATGAAGTTAATTAGAAAATATGAATAGAAAATTAGAAATAAAAGCAACTGGAGAGGAGTAGTTAAGCATAAACTGTTCTTTGAGATTCCTCCATATCTATTGCCACAAGTTTTATATTTCTAATTAGAACTATTAATTGTGTCAAATCCTCTCATCAATTAGGATCAAGAATTATGACAGATTTATATAAAAAGAATGGAGTCATAACCCAATGCCTAAATTTAAGTTGAAGATGGAGTCTCCCTATATAGCACTGCTCTCCTATATATAAAAATTACAAAAACTTATTCTTATACTAGAGTCATTGTTGGTATTAGAACCACTCCTACTTTGATGGTATACACTCGCAGATGTTCAATCCACAAAGTTCGTGTATCAAATATCCATTTCTAGGTGCAAGGAGGTGTACTACTTGTGTTGGATTCTCGCATTGATTAGAGTAAGTCCTTTAACCTAATGTGCTAAGGCTTTGAGTTGAACATACCATTCATCCTTATATATAAATCATTCCATTACCAATTCTGAAAATTAAAAAATAACATGAATCCATCTCCATATCAAACAGTTCTGAAGTTTCTACCTTAAGCAGTCCAATATGAATTGACGAGCAATTGGATGGTTGCAATTGAAGGTGTTACCACAACCTGAATAGTTATAGAACTCTCCCTACAATGGCATAAAGTAATAGTTAATTTGCAGCAACCACATTTTAGAAAAATGTATAGAGCATAAGACCACGAGAATGCAGAGTTTGTTGGAAACTCAATACTTTTGATAGAATGGGTTGAATTCTTGGGTAGGAAATAAGAATTTGAAACCACACATATAAATTTAGAAAAATGGTAACAACCTTTGAACATGTTGGCATATTGAATAAATATTAGTCACTTTTTATACTAGACTTGGAGATATAAAAAGGATTGATGAAGAGCACACCATAATGCAATAAGAAAATCTAACTTTGCCTAATTGTTTAAATCTAAACATGATACCAGTTGTACTGAATCTTTATCCATTGTGATGCAAGGCCATGAACTCATTAGTACCCTTTTGGTAAACTCATTGTAATGTTGTAATAGTTTAATTATAGTTAATGAAAATTTCTTCAAATTTCAAAAAAAGGAAAGAAATAGGTGCTTTTGCACATATCCCACACTAAAAATACTGCATTTTACGTTTAAACAGAAAAATAAATAAATACACTGCAATCTCAATTTCAGAAAACAAACTTGTCTTTCATTAAGCAAAAAGGGGGAAAAAGGAAGCTGGCAAATATCCCATTCAAAAACCAAATTACACAAGAATGTAATCAAATTGAATCATTGACCATAGTTCTCATGGAAAGTAATAGAGGACCAACTTGAGATTAGAATCATGTTCAAGTCCAATGATATTCCAATCTCAGGGAATCTTTTAATCTAATGACGAAAAAGTGATTAATTTTTATAAGCTATACCTTGGGAGCAACCATGTAATAGATGTTGTTATCTACTCCTCTAAAGGAAAGGATGGGTCCTTTCTCATTTCCTTCAGCTGTGTGATTGAAGACAACATCCATAATCACCTGCTTAGGATAAATTTCAGCATTGTGCATGAATGGAATCATAGAGGATTATATGTGCTTCTCTAAATCCTCTTATTGCAACAATAGTCACCTCAATTCCTCGTTTATGAGCTTCCCTAACTAGAAGCTTGAATTCATTAATTGCACCAAGGCCATAATTATGGACCCCAACTGATGAATACCTTGCCATTGGTGAGAAAAAGTTGACAGTCGAGTATCCCCAAAAGTTAACCCTAGACAAGGGAATAATGTCACATTAAATGACATTATGACACATCATAATACGTCAAATAAAATCCCAATAAAACATGAGCAAAACATTCAATATAATTCTCATATATGGAAAAGATTAGGAAAAAAAAAAGGAAAATGTGTTATTACGTAATTGAGAAACAAATATGGAGCAACATATAAATAAAAGGAAAAGATATAACTTTGAACACGTTAAAATCTTAGACAAATAGAAAAATGCAAACTATTTGATAAACACATATAAACTAAACATAGGGGTTGCTGAAACTTTTTCTTCAGGGCCAAAAATCTTAAAAGAAAAATAAGGAATTAAAATGATAGGCAGATTAACCAAAATTAAAATTTCCATCAAGAACTAGGAAACATACATAAGATTTGAAGCAAACAAAACTATTGCAATCACATAAACATGTTTCTCCAACCCAGTTCTAGAGTTTAGGAATAATTTTTATGTATGTAAAAATCACTCTTAAAGAAGAATTTCAATTTGAAAATTATTCTATCCTATTCCTTGAATGTTTAAAACAATTCACATAGCTCATAGACTTGGAAGAAACTTTTGAAGTTAAGACAAGTTATGCACAGCGCAATCTTCCATAAATAGGAGATGGCAGCAATCATCATCACACTAGAGCAAGACTAAAAATTATCAACCCATAACCTCCAGTCAGTTCAATATTGTGTGACCAAGGGTGAAATTGAACGTCTAAACACAACACTATCACACATAAAGAATGTGATACTTCCTTTCCCCCATAACAACAAGATACATGATTCTATGATTTAGACACCAGAATCTTCTAAGGCATTCAATGACAATCAGCTTGGAAAAGCACAAGCATCTTTTCCTTCCCATGGTCCTACACAAAAAGGTGTATGGCAAACAATTCTCCAAAACTTATGCTTAGATGACTACCAATAGGATTGGCAACATATCACTCTCTAGATTCGTCAATCACTTCAAACTCCTCACAAGAGAGCATTTTCACAAAATTAACTTTCTCAAGTCTGCTATGAATAGAAAGGAACTCAAGAAAGTTAATTTTGTGAAAATGGTATGGGAAGTATATAGAGCACAAGCAAAACCTCATGAGACAAGTAAGAGAATAATTCAAATGTGGTGTTGTGAACATCTCCACCACGACCTCCCAATTGGACAACCTCACAACAATGGAATCCTAAAATTAATGAGCACAGTTTCTAGCTAAGCTTGCATCAATTAGAAAGATTAGTTCAATATAGTTTGGTACTAGACTATGAGTGATATTCCTCCAAGTAGATTGTAACTTGTAACACTACTCAAATTCTAATTTGGTACTGTCAACAAAAACTTCAATTTACAAAAATAGAAGGAATAATATACATACATACATACATACATATATATACATACGTATGTATATATATGTATGTATGTATGTATGTATATGTATGTATACGTATGTATGTTATAAATACATACATATATATATACACACACACACATAAAGTCTTGAAACCCTAATGCTATACGAG
>JANIPM010000231.1:30070527-30080675 GCA_027478405.1 Erythroxylum cassinoides
ACGAGCCTATTAAATGAGATTTCTTGTTATATTTAAGAAACTTAAACCTCAAACTAATAAGAACAAATTAAAATAAACATATATATACGTACATATATATATATATATAGACACACACACACACACACACATAAAGTCTTGAAACCCTAATGCTATACGAGCCTATTAAATGAGATTTCTTGTTATATTTAAGAAACTTAAACCTCAAACTAATAAGAACAAATTAAAATAAACATATATATACGTACATATATATATATATATAGACACACACACACACACACACATAAAGTCTTGAAACCCTAATGCTATACGAGCCTATTAAATGAGATTTCTTGTTATATTTAAGAAACTTAAACCTCAAACTAATAAGAACAAATTAAAATAAAAATAGCATCCTTTTGTACATCATTCTCCCTATCATGAAGATAGCTGACTCGACAATTTTCCTCCAAATACTTTCTCCTACTGAACTAATCTTGACAACCTTAACTTCCATGGTTATCTAAAACATACTAGATCAATAACTAGATCAAACCCATTCTCATCATCTTACCTAGTCTATGAAAAGGAACTTAGAATTCACTGCTACATTGAAGAAGGGATCCCAAAGATGTTTATTGTGCACTTATTTGGTCAAAAGAATGGTCTCAATCATGCCTACTTGTTTAAAAGCAAAAGGTACAAGTTATCCTCGTTTAATGTTTACTAAAAAGTCTAAGTTAATCCTTATTGTGATCTGCAGCATTACCTTACACTTTAACATTTTCAAAATAGTATTGATATACCACTCAAAATCTCAAAAGATTTTAGGAAGTTTTTAATATATGGGTCATCAATTTAGCCTATGTGATGTCACATTTTCAATAAATGATAAGATTAGCAACGCTATCATATTATGGTGTATGGCCATAGTGATGTAGGACGAATAGAGGACATTCTAACTGAACATATTTGAGGATAATTTCTGTATATTATTTATCATAAATGACAGAAATACTTATAGGGAAGATAAGTAATTGTTTTACAATTCAATCCCTTGATTATTGCCTAGAAAGAAGTAAATAAGATCCCATGAAAATAAGGACCAGAAATGGAAACGATATTTTAGGAAATAAACTATTAAGTAAATAAGGAAACAAATAAAGTAACAAAACTGAAAATATTCTTCCAACACTAACAATTTGATAAAATGTGTATGAATTAAAAAAAAAAGGGTTGGTTGAGTGTCAAAATCAAGAATTTTAAGGCTGGAATTTACAAAGTAAGGAATTAAAACAAAGGAATAAGTCTCGAAATCACTTATAGGGTTTGAATTAAGAAGAACTATATATCAAACCTAAGTTTAGAAACAACAAACTATTGGAATCACACTAGTTGGTTTCTATAAAATCGGTTCCATGATTTCGAAATTCCCAAATAGCGAAGAATCACTCTTAGCGAGTTTAACTTGAAAAATCAATCTGTCTTATTCATTGAAATGTTGAAACATTAAATGTATATATAATAAATGGCCTTGAATCTGGATACTAATAAACTAGGAATTCTGACTAAATGTCAAAATAGATATAGAATACTATGATACTAATGATTCTAATGTAAAGGAGTATAAAGTTTATGAACGAAATAAGGGTGGGCAAATTAGTCAACTACAAACTTTAATTTGGCGGGATGAAGAATGAGAATTGAAGTGACAGCAAGGAGAACTTACTTCATGCTAAGCTTTCCTCATTAGATAAGGAATAATAATAAGTTAAATATATTGTCCCAGTTTATTTAGGACTTCAGCTTATTTAATAATAAAAAATCCTTATTAGCATAGGATTCAATTTTGGATATTTTAGAACCTTTTCTTACTAAAATAAGGATTCTAAGAACTATAAATATGTGTGTCTCAACCCTTCAACAACAAGCTAACCTAAATTCTTTTCTATGAATTTGAGTTTTCATTTAGGTGTGATACTTTCTTCTAAGAGTGATCCTTAGACCCTAGGAGAGGTTCCTAGTTTCCTTACCTTCATTGTTTGTGCTCTTCACCAAATTCTAGCAATTCTAACCTAAAGTTCCAGCACCTAATCACCCAAATTTGAGCCATATCAAAGCTAAATTTCACCCATATCAAACCCTAAAATTCTAGCTTATATTTCCAGCAATTAAACCCTAAAAACCCAGCTGCCAAATCTGAAATTTTAGCATTCCAAGCTGAGATCAAAGCCTGAAACTTGATATTCCAGTAATCTAATATCAGCCATAATTCCTAATTTTTTGAGTTTAGCTACTAGTTAATATTGCTTCTATTTGTCCTACATCAGACTTTTGTGATTTCATAGGAGGCTTAAATTCTCAAGACCAAGGAAAATATAAGTGTTTCGTTTCTTATTATGAAATGCAATAACAAAGAAAACAAAAATAATTTCTAATTAGTCAACTGCAAGCTTTAATTTGATGGGATGAAGAATAGGAATTGAAGTGACCAACAAGGACAACTTACTTTATGCTTAGTTTTCCTTATTAGACAAAGAATAAAAATTAGATACATATATTGTCCTATTTTATTTCGGACTTAAGCTTACTTAATAACAAAAAATCCTTAGTAGCATAGGAATCAACTTGGATATTTTAGAACCATTTCCTATTAGAATAAGGATTCTAAGAACTACAAATACATGAGTACTAAGCTATCCTAAATCTTTTATACAAATTTGAATTTTCAGTTAGAAGGTCTGATTCTTAAACACAAGGAGTGATGCTTAGCTTCCTGACCTCCATTGTCCATGTTTTCACTACATTCCAGTAATTCTAAGCTAAAGTCCCAGCACCTAAAAACCCAAATTCCAGCCATATCAAACCTAAGTTTCATCCATATCAAACCCCAAAATTTTAGCCTAAATTTCTAGCAATTAAATCCTAAAAATCTAACTACTGAAATTTCATCATTCCCAAAAGAAACCAAAACCTAAAATTTGATATTCCAATAGTCTAATATTAGTCATATTCCCTAAATTTTTTGTGTTTAGCAACTGGTTAATATTCCTTCTATTTGTCCCACATCAGATTCTTATGATTTCGAAGTAGACTTAAATTCTATGGACAAAAGAAAATGCAAGTGTTTCTTTTCTAATTAGGAAGTATAGTAACAAAGGAAACAAAACTAATTTTTAATTCATCATGTAGATAGACCATGGACAAGGCATTAAAGAAAAAGACCAATTAGGGAAAGAAAAGGGTCAACTTATATAACTTTCTTTGAAAATGAAGAATTTGAGGAGTTCTACTTTAACTATTTAGATTTTTAAGCATAAATAACGTGGGTTTCCCTTTAATATAGGAGCTTTCTTTGTCATATGTATTGTGCTGAATTTTCACAATGAAACACCAACTTATAGAACTTATACCTACTAAATAAAAAATTTCGAAATAAAGAAATTACACATACTTGTAATCACCCAAGACAGAATTGTAACTGAAGTACTCCAGCTCATTGAACTCATGGCACGGCATTAATTCTATACAATTGATACCAAGCTCCTGAAATCGGTAAACAGAAATATAAATACAGCTATTAGTGCTAATAGCCTGTGTGAATAGAAAAATGTAGTGTTATCTCAGAGAGCATTATTCCACCATATTATGTAAGGTGCAATATTTCAAGAGTTAGAAGCACATGAGCTCCAAGTAAACTCATTATCTTCTAGTATATAATGTATCACAAAAAGATAACCTAATTAAAAAGGAGAAGAGGAAAAGAATGAAAGCATCTCATTGACTTATTTTTTCTAAAACAAATGGCAATCTAATGCTACTATAAACAATTTTGTTATGTTTTTTCAGACAACCAATGGGAGTTTATACATGACTTAGAGAGTTGAAGATAAGAAATTCATAAAGACTGCATCCTATGTTGCAAATGTCCACAAATTACTCTTTTTTCACAAGTACAATTTTGGATGAAAATTTCTTTAAGAAAAATAAATAAAAGATAGGATTATGAATACAATGTAATAAATTTTAAGTAAATTAGGTGACTAAAAATCAAGTTATCTTTCTAAAGGTAAGACAATACATTAATCTCCATGGCTACTTTTACAAGTTCCTAAAATTTTTACTTGGTGGCCAATATATTGTGCCTTTCATGACTACCCAAAGAAGAGACAAGGAATCAAACCACAACATAAAGATAAACTATCTACCTTCAAATAATCAAGCTTCTCTGCCACACCACTGTATGTACCAGGAAATTGTATCTTGCTTGATTCATGTCGAGTAAAACCTCTAACATGCATTTCATATATAATTAAATCTCTTTGTGGATACTTCAATGGCAAATCTCCTTCCCAATCAAACTAGTAACAAAAACCAGACAAATGCTCAAATCAGTGTCAACAAAATATTAGCATGATTAAAAGTTTTCAGCCTATGCAATAGCATTCATTTTATGGATTTTAATGAGTAATAAGAAATTAAGTGACAAGACTTTGGAGGTCATAGGTATTCATGCAGTTTTCAAGCTTATGTATCTAATTAAATTATATGAAGTCAAAGATGAGAATAATGTTGTTAACTTCAAGCTAGCCAAATTATAACACCATATAATACAATTCAATAAAATCAAAGTTGAGTTTTAGTATTGCCAATCATCTTTTGTGTACTCAAATCGGCAAAACATGTTGAAACATGAGAAAGTACACTTCAAGTGTCATTTAGATAACAAGTAAATTAATGGTAAAAAACCGCAGAGTATATCTAATTATAAAGCTATTCAAGTAATGCCGACAAAATTATTCAAAGATTTTATGTAAATCGCGATCCAATTCTAATAAAATTGAAAATCTTAGTAAAAATAGTTGGAGTTGTAAATACTAAACGTGTGGAAACAAAGTTGTTCAGAAACTTATAACCTAAGAATTTGAAATTTGTCAAAAGTAACTATATTTGAATTATATGGAACTGGGTAAGAGATTAGAATTCTCAATTATTTGCGATAAACAACAACAAAATCGACATTGACAATATGAATTCAAATCATGAGATTCCAAACGCAATGTAAAAGATTTGAGGAACCAGTTACTAAAAAGAATAGTAAATCTTATTATTTAAGAAAAAGGAATAATAAAGTTCAAATGCTACATAATTGATAAGAAATAAATTGTTTGGCTCTCTTAACCTTTGATTCCCCTTATTGTATTACTAACCAAATTTTACAAATTATTGCTCCTTCTAGAGTTCAACTTTCCTACTGAAACTATTGAAAGATAAAACCCCAATAATTGTAGATGTTTGAGTATACATAGAAGACATTACATCTTAAGTACATGCTTTAACGATTTTCAAATAGAGAGATTCACTTTTATCCTTTCTTTACAACTTTTTTTTTTGGGTCCTATTTCTGCACTTGAAAATTAGTATATAAATGTTGCAGACTTAAGAAAATTGTTATCATCACTTCTAAGTATCAATGGCAACCTAGCCATTTGTAAAAGGGATCATATTTTCCCTAACCTATCTCACCATGTTGAAAATTTTTAATTCATGGAATAAAAGAAAAGACGTATATAACATAACCATTTGTAAAAGGGACCATACTTTCCCTAACCTATCTCACCACACTGAAAAATTTTAATTCATGGAATAGAAGAAAAGAAGTATATAACATAACCATTTGTAAAAGGGATCATACTTTCCCTGAACTATCTCACCACACTGAAAAATTTTAATTCATGGAATAGAAAAGAAGTATATAACAGGAAAAACTTGTTTCAAAACTTAGTGCAATAATAAGATGAAGTTTGGAAAATCAGCCCCAAAAGTAAGAAAATCAAGTCTCTCCAATTGGGAAAGTCAGAGAAAGCATGAATAAATGAAATGCAGTTAGCAGTGAATTGCACTTAGGTAGTGACCAACAATAACTAATTGCAAAGGGAAAAATTAAAGGAACATTAAAAAGCAACTTTCTATAGTAATTACATTTTTTAGTTGTCACGAGATCAGCTATTAATTTAACAATAACTAGCTAAGCACTAGCCTATCCTCTGAAGATACTAATAGTTATTCTCCACAACATAGATAATATAACATCATTATGGATAGAGACGTCAGGAAAAGCAATAGTGTGTACCGCATCCTCAGATGTTGGTATCATGCAGGCCATTTGGGGCCAGCAAGTATCATCTTGCCCTAGAACACCAAATTCCGCTCGACTTAAAACTGCCTAAGAACAAAAGGATGGGAAAAAAAGTGTACATAGAACAAGAAACTAACAAATATTCAGTCAAAAAAATTAGTACATAAAAGTTTTCCATGCAGAAGCATGGGTTGTCCATGTGCTTGCATTATTTGGACAAGAGAATATGGAGTGAACTAACTTTTCCATAAGGATCCAACAGTACATGGGAAGAGTCGTAGTACTGCCCTTCTTCTGGACATAACCTCCCATCAAACCTATAGCCATACAGCATATCCTTAAAATCTCCTTTCAGAAAAACATGCCAGACGTCTCCAGTCCTATTAGTCAATGGATCAAGGGATATCTCTTCAGTCACCTTTTTCTGTCTCAGTAAAAGGGCAATAAGATTTCGAATGGGAAAATGATGTTAGTATCTGCCGGCACAATTATAACCAAAAAGACAACAAAAAAAAGGAATTCAAAGGCATGTAAAAGCGTGGTCATTGAAAATGCCTTTAATGGAAGATTATAACTGTCGAGGAAAATAATCACAATTCAGAAGAGAAGTTTTTCAATAATGACAGACGTTAAACAAAAGAGAGAAAAGATAAAAGAAATAGAGCAATTATGATCCGGTAAGGTTCTCAATAAGCCAAGGCATCTCATAGAATTTGGTACAAAATTATAAATGACCAAAATAACAAAATACAAACACACACTGATTTTTGACTTGAACAGAGAATTAGTTTAGCGAAGGCAGTTACAAAGATTGGGATGGAAAAAAAGAAGTAACGAATAAAAATACGAGAATCAGCCAACCTCCGGCAATTCAGATAATGCAATCAAACAAAGCTTGGCAGAGACGGCATTAGCAGAACATATAGCGAAATTGACTCCACCATCACGGGCTGTGGCGCCCAAAGGAGCAGGATAACCTCGGGAAACTACATATCTTCGCGATTTGGATTTCTCCAACAGGCCGGCAGCCCCAGTCTCCGCCGTATCTCCTGCGCCGCCTCTGTCATTGACGACAAAAACCGACGGTGACGAAGCGTATCTTCGGTTCGGTTTAGTCTTCAAGTCGAGGAACTGGCGGAAATGGGAGTGCTTAGGAAGACTATCACCAAGCACGGAGAAGGATAAAAAGCGGGAAGGGCAATCTATTCGCAACAACTCCATCTGGAAGAGTCGAGTGACTGGGATGTTTCTGATATTTGTTAGTATCAAAAGATGTCATGAAGGCTGGGTCCGGGTGACACATATGACGTACTTATCAGAAGGCAGTAATTGGCCCCACTATGGCCCCGCTATCCTTACAAAAAAGCCCAGGGATAAATTTCCTTACTTCATGCAGCCACTGTCCCAAATTTATGGGATTAATGGATAATGAAGACCGATCATCGATAGTGAAATTACCAATTTATTCTTTCTTGACCTTTTGTTTAGAAGTTGAAAAACAAAATTCAATTAATGTTTTTCCAAAAATGAATAAAATTTAGATAGAGTGCTTCTATATATTTTTCATCTCATGCAGAAGATTTTGTATAAACAATGTGAATTTAGATAATTTTTGTATTGTAACTATATGGATAGTTTGTAATAAAATGACAATGTAAAATATGTTTTGTTAATGAAATGAGATATGTTAACTTTTTAAATACTTATGTTCTTTATGATGCCAATGAAGTGAATGTCATTGCTCTACCATGTCATTCTCATCGGGTATGTTCTTGAATGTCTTTTAAATATTCAGGTATATACTTTATAATAATGAGGTGTGACAATTTTTGATATCAAAGTATGATTTGGCATCCTTAGAAATATATAAGAGCATTTAGACGTGATATATAGTGAGAGACTCGTTAGTGATCATAACTATTGTTTGTTATAGGTCATCCACTATAGGAGAGCAAGTAGCAGAGTCAGCTAATCTTGAGTCTATAGGAGCCAATAAAGAGTCTTCAGTATCTCAATCTAAATAGATGCATCCAAGAATTCCTGAGAGAAGGGAAAGGAGGTGTTATAAGCTTAGAAAACAGGGGACTGTAGACTTCTACAGAAGTACAGACCTTGCGAAGGCCGAAGGTTGGTTGAAAAAAACGGAGCGGATATTTGATCAGATGGACTGTGAGTCCAATAAAAGGTTTGATTATGCAGTCTCGCTACCGCAAGGTTCAATGTATCAGTAGTGGAAGACTGTTCTTAGTAGTTCCACCCGCCTTGTAAATTGAAGTAGGACCCTAGACTATTGGATATAACCTATAACATTGAAAATTCATGAATTGCCACATGCATATCAATAGCATACACACATGAATTATGATTTAGTACACATTGCAAAGATTGTATATGTACTCAATTGACTTATTCTGGGGTGTGAAAAGGTTAAAATGATCATGATATGAATTGTGTATTGTTTATGCCTTGCCTTTTAGTTTGATTGGTTACAAGTAGTAAATTTGGAATTAATTTGGTACAATTAAAAAATTGATGAATTAAAATGTACATTTGGTCTAAGAAAAATGCCAAACGATAAGACAAATGGATACATAAAAATTAGAATGATTAAGCCTATAAATAAGTGACATTTTCCATAGATGAATGAGTGACATCTAGCATAAGTTATTAATTGACAAATGGCAGCAACGGTTATGTTACAGATGGACTAAGTAATTAAGTGACATATGACAACTTATATACTTGACAAATGGAGAACATGCCTCTAGACATATGTCAAATTAAGTTGGTGACACCTAGCACCTTAGGTGTTAAGCTCCTGTAGAAGTAATCCTAGCTATGTTCATTCTTCATCTTTCTTTTGCTCACACACCACCGAACTCCTCTCAACCTTTACATCCATGTGTTTTTCCATGTTTATGTCCAATTGCTACATCAATAATCCAAACTTTTACCCTTCATAAGATAGTTAAAGAATCATATTATTGTTGTCTCATCTAACCCAAAAATCATCCTATTGTTACCTTGAACATGTGTTGAATCTTGCATGCATATAAGGCAAAGTTGACCTTATGAATTGAGCTAGAATTGGAGCTAAATAAGTAAGTAAAGGATTGTTTGTTTTGGTTTGTTATAGTAGAAAGTTTATGTTGTTTGAATTGGGGATAGATTGCATGTTATGTTGATGAAGAATTTATGCTAGAATTTGATGGAAGAACTTGGATATGTTATGTTACGTTCTTGATGTATGAATCGTATGCTATAGTTTGTTTATATGAATGAATTAAATTGAAATTTGAATTATAAGGAAGATGAATTGATGCTAAAGAAAGGTGCTAAAATGATGATCTTTAAATAGGAAAGAACTAGGACTACATGACATTCAAATGAATGACAGATTCTATTTTGGTTTTAATGCATGGAAGATCATGATTTGTGAGTTGCCTAATGAATGATTTTTGAATTAGATTTGGACATGAATTTGATAAGGGATTGAAGCTTGAATAAGATAGAATTGAAGTGAAATTGATGGAGTTTGGTGAAGGTAAGTTGGAAGGAGCATGAAGGAGTAAAAAATGGAAGCAAAATGAAGGTTAAGAGTGAGTGAATGTTTGGTTCACTCATCCCATAATTGTGGGATTTATAAGGCTTCTTCCCACGATTGTGGGAAGTACTTTGTAAGGAGAAAAGGTTGTTTTTAGACAATTGTTGGACTATATAAGGTTAAGACACTTTATACTGGTATAATTGGACTTGATTAGGGTTGAAATGAATCTAAAAAATTGATTAAGTGTTTGATAAGTTTAAGTTGTTAATTAAGGTTATAAATTAAGGAATGGAATGATTGATATCAATATATATGACTTGAGAAGTATGAGTTGTTAATAATATAAAGATGTTCATGTAAATGCAAATGTGATTCATAGGATATAGAAAATGAATTAGGTATAATTGAATGAGAATTGGGAAATTGTGTGAATATTTAATGCTTGGAAAGAATTGATGAATGTATGATTGATGAATTTAG
>JANIPM010000231.1:30192492-30202686 GCA_027478405.1 Erythroxylum cassinoides
AGACTAAATTAAAACTCGATTTCATTAGAAAATTTGTAACCCTATCTTTCTAGTTTACTCCAAATCAAATATCATCTCATTTGGATAACTAAAGAAAAAGTTATGGCTAAAACACTGAAGCATATTCAATAAATATGTTTCAATTTATAACTTCCAATATTTCACTTACAACTCATCTTGTCCTAACTACCTTTTCTACTTCATTTCAAATTAAAAAATTCTTCTTTTTTTTACACATGAATAATCGCCAATAATTTCTCATTTTATATTTTTGACTTTCAAGAAAAGTTCAAGGTCCAATAGTTTCTATCCTATGTGAAGATAAACACTCATGTATGTTAACATACACAACTATGTATATTGCCTGTGTAAGTCACTGTGCTTATGTAAAGTCATAAAGTGAGGTATATTTTTAGATATACAGTCACCCACATTATCATGTAAGTGCCTGTATATATATCCCATAACTAGTTTTTACTATAAAACAATATCATTTAAGGCTACATAGAGGAGAATCATTTTTATTCGTAATAAACACTAGAAAAGAGGCGGCTCGGAATAAAGGATGAAGAAAATATAAAGATTTCGAAAGAGAAGTAAATAACACCAGGAAGCAATTAGCTTATTGAAAGAACAAAATGAGCCAAGTGACAACATTTACTTTTTGTAATAAATTTACCCAAACTTGTGCGCTCTCGTTTTTTCAATTAAAAATTGTATAAAAAAAGTTATTTGTCTTTATCGTTTAACTTTTGACTTTTGATCAGAAAGTTTGATTGTTCATTTTTCTTTGAGTTATTAACCATTGCATACTTTCCTTAAATTTTAGTTCATAATTTGTTTTTAGTAATATATCAAAATTGAAAACAAAAAGTATCTTTGTGATATTATATAATTAACGTGATATATCTATAGAAAGATCTTGTTAGATGAGTAAGTTGTTATCATGTTAGAGAAGCTAGCAAACACGGTATTAGCGAGACTATCGAATGTCTTAACGTTAAAAGTAAAATAAACAGATTTAATTTCTTCTTTATTGTGATGATTAGAAAAGGAAACATGAGATGAATCAAAATAAAATATCTTTCCCCTTAGCCGTTTTATTTTCGGTCCTTTTCTATTTTGTCATAAGAGAATCTTGTTGCTATATTAAAATTAATTTGTCGGACTAGGACTAGTATAGTACTAGGAGGAAACGATAAAAGAGAGATTAGGAACTCCGAGTTTTATTATTGTACATGTACATAGTGTCTCCTTTCTGCCCTCACGATGGATCTCTGCCAGACTCAACTCTCATTCCATTACCCTTTTCTTTTCCCTTTCTCCGCCTCGCCCATGGAGTGAAAAAGGTCAAAAATATTTTCCGTTTCCGTCTCCATCTTCTGGGTCCTGGCGAGGGTTTTGTCATAATATCCGTAGCTTAGTTTCTTCTTTCTTTCTTTTGGCCTAATGGGTGCAGACAATGCATCCAATTCTACCTCTCTGCGTGACAATGGAAACACTAGAAGCGAGACCCAGGTGGTATTGAATGTTTATGATCTCACCCCTATTAACAATTACACCTATTGGTTTGGTTTTGGGATTTTCCATTCTGGCATTGAAGGTTTGTGCGGCTTTCTGTAGATTTTTTACTTCTCTTTCTAGTTTCTACACGGGCTCGTTGGTTTCGCTGCGGTTTTTCTTTCATCCGTCTAATTTCTGGTTTCTTGTTGCCCTTATATATATGTATATATATATTGAATTTGAGAGAAACTGTGGCATGGTTCGAGCTTTTATGATTGCATTCTCTTGGTTTTTGTTGGGTTCTTTCTAGCTGCCCGATGTAAAGACTATGGATTCCTTAATCACACTCTTGAACACCTGCCTCAGACTAAAATTATCAACTTAGCAAATAGAGATATGGAATGCTGTCTTCGAAAGATGGGGGATATTATTCTCGGGTCGGCGGTGCTTATTAGAAAGATATGTTGTATGCTAGTAGGGAAAGGGAATACTGTATGCCCGTAGTGATAAGGCCCGATGACAGACACCCATGTCATGTGGATATGTATGCGTAATTTAATGGATATATCAAGGTCAATGCTTTTTCTGGAAGTTCCTTGTGAAAATAGATATAGCATCACTTCTTATGCAAATTTGAACTGGTGCTTGAAGTTTTTCTTTGTTTAGTTGCTATTTCCTTATTTGTTTGTGCTATTCCTGTGCATCTTTAATTTTAATCAAATAAAACAACAAGAAAATGTTTGATTCCTGTACTAACATTGTTGGGCCCCAAAAGTCGTAATGGATATATAGATTAGAGAATTTACTGTTGTCATTTCTTCTTGCGTCTGCTGGCAACTGCCTCATATCTTTGTATTTTAGTGTGCTTGGTTCATACACTATGTAATATAATGTTCTATGCACCATTCATTGGTTTCTTGCATGACGCTGATTGGACATTAGAGTGGGTTGGAATGGGAGCTGTACTTTTGTGCATGATTTCTAATTCTGGTTATAAGCAATGGTAAATGTTTTGTTCTGCAAGCCGGATATGGCATGGAGGAATATGTTCATTTCAAAATTTTTTGAGGTTAACATTAGTTGTCTACAACGCTTCTTGTCCTACTTTTGGATTAACATTTTCATAGGCTCCAGATCATAATTGATTGGATATGAACTTCTTTGAGATAATAGCATTAAATGTATCCAGGTGGACTATGGATTAGAGTACATAACTGAGTTGATTTATGTTGGTAGTTTCACCAATCAATTTTTGTTTTCTTTTGAGATGATTATGTTGTGCAAGTTGCAGTCCATCCATGTAGATTGATAAATGAGATTTTCTATCTCGCAAGACTTTTTTAGTGTGTCAAATTAACCTTCAGTGTCGTAATGATTGTGAACAGTCCACGGTAAGGAGTATGGATTTGGAGCACATGATTTCCCAGTTAGTGGAGTTTTTGAAGTTGAACCAAAGAGCTGCCCGGGTTTTATCTATAGATGCTCCATCCCATTGGGCCAAATAAATGTGCCTCCATCTGAATTTCGAGCATTCATAGAGAATGTGGCGTCCGAGTATCATGGAGACACATATCACCTAATCTCTAAGAATTGCAACCATTTTACAGACGATATTTCATGGAGATTGGCAAACAGGCGAATACCAGGGTGGGTAAATCGGCTTGCTCGGTTAGGTATGAAGACATCCAATCTTTTGAGTGTCATTTTACTCATAATTTGGCAGAATTTTGGTCAACAATTGTTGGAGGCAAAGCCACTGCAGCCGAGTTAATTACTGTAGTTAACCTTTCATATGTGAGCATTTCGCTCATCTGACTGTTTGGGTCCAAGGACTGAGCCTTTTGTTTGTTATTGTCGTATTTCTAAATGATGGCCACAATTGTATTCCATAGTCTTATTTCGCTGGGACTGTTGCCATGCCAGCCACAAATTACCTTCCACAAGTAGAACAAAATTAAATAAAAGAGGAAACTTTGCCTTTCCATGAATACTGACTTTTATCATACTATGTGAAGCTTGTTACATTGATGTAAGAAATTTGACAATTATTTGTTGGATAAAAAATTTCAGGTGCTCTCTGCAGTTGTCTGCTTCCTGAAAGCCTTCAAGTCACAAGTGTTAAACAGTTGCCCGAATACCACGAGTCCATTGGTCTGTTACATTTCTTGAAACTCATCATAATTTTTCTTAAGAACTGAGCTGTTAACATTTCAAAACTTATCTTTGAAGCATTGTGTTCCATTTTGGTGTATAACATTCAGAAGAAGATGGAAGTGATTCACTGGCAACCACCAGTCCTCGTTTGTCAGCTGAAATTGATGATGCAGATCCAGAGAAGCACTTGTTGTCACCAAATGCTGGAAGTGGGGAAGTGTCTTTTGTTAAAGAGGCTCACAGGGGGGCCTAGAAAGCTATCGCTGGATTCTTTCTTGAGTTGGAGGGGATGCACCTTCGCATGTCAATCTTGGAAGCCTAAAAGTTGTGTTGTATTGTTTGCGCATCCACGTTTTTACTGTTGATATGATTACTGTAACATGATTGAAATTTATCATCATTTGTTTTCGTTACTTTTTGCCATCCTATATTTTAAAAGGTGTTCGAAACAGTAAGTTACTAAGTTAGTTTAGCGTTATTTATAATTTGCTTGAGCTGTACGGATGCTCAGAAAATGGTAATGGCGTCTTCAATTAGGGACTGAGCTATGCTAAGCTAATTTGTTTGATTTAGCATGTCCACAGATTTGATGCTGAAGACGTCATAGTTTTAAGTTTTGTCCAGATTGATATGAAGCCTCTCACTTGGCTGTAATTTTGGTCAACGATTTGTTTTCTATTGAAGCCCGCTCCGCTAATTTTCTCGTTCATGCGGAGGAGGCTTAAAAGGAGTAATGTTGTTTTGAAATTGAAACCCAGTTAAATCCTAACTTCCTCGATTATTTCCTTACGGTACCAGCTATTTTGTTTTTTTTTTTTTGTTCTTTTTTCATAGAAGGGAAAATAACAACTACGTTACAAGTCTTGTGAGGTTAATCCCAGCTATATCTTCTAGGAGAATCGAAAGGCGCTTTGAATGAGCATTTACAAAAGTGGTAATCCTTAGATCAAAATGAACAGCAAAATTAGCTAATCAATCAGTGTTCCTGTTGCCTTCCCTATATGTGTGACGGGGAAGAGCTGTCCAATTGTGATTGAGAAGTTCGTTTATGCCAAAGAAAAGAGGATTGATTGATTGAGTGCGGGAGACGGAGTTTGAAAGAGAGCTCAGCGCTACTTGGGAGTCAAGTTCTAAAACCACCCGGCGATAACTCAGATCCTAAGCTAGATGCAGGCTAGAGAAAACACTCCACAGCTCTGCGGTTAATGAAGAACACCAGCCCAGATTTTGAACAAAGCCTCCAAGTCAGGCAACGGTGCTGTAGCGGAGAAGTTCGCCTGCGGAAGCCAAATAGGGTTCGGTTTTGCTCGTCCTGTCCGTGTTGAGTTTCACCCATCCCTGGGCCGGTTTACACCAGCCAATGTACTGCTCGTGGCGAGGTCAATATCCTGGAACTATTCTACCTTGCCAGAACAAAGTTGTATGTATCTGATGGACATATTCTAGAATATAGTGAATCGGAGATATCGGCCAAGAGAATTGTGGGTCAAAAATAGCCTGATTCCTCTAGGATCACAAGAACCAACAAGTAGTCCCGAAAATGAGAGACCAGTCGAAGCCACAAATTTGTCTGTTTCGCTGTAGATTCGTGAGTAGCCAGTCCTGATCCCTGTTGGTGAAAAAATGTGGAAAGATGGCTAGCCGTAGGAAGGCTAGCCACAGGCATCACGCTCGGGGGAAACTCGCATTACATGAAGAGATGACTCTTCTGTCTGACAGTGAAGACATTCAGCAGTCGGAGTGAGCCTCCTATGCATCCGTTGTTGATTGGTAAATAATCTGTCTTGAGCTAGGAGCTAGAGGAAGGATCGAATACGTTGTGGGCCAGCCCAGTGCCAAATAAGCTGCCAACGGCCACAAGTGTCTTAGGGGTCATGCTCCATAAGCATTGAGTAGGTTGAGGCGGTAGAGAACTTGCCAGTCCCTAACCTACCCCAGATCAGCTTGTCAGGCCCAGATTGAGGCTAAGGCGGAAGAATACCTGCAATAAGCATGCAAATATAGTGAGGATGTAAGAACTGAAACTTATTCCATAACTAGTTACCTGAGCTGTCCACAAAATGTTGTACACGACAGGATAGCGCTGAGGGGGCGATTGGGCCAAGGGCATGTGAGAGTAGGGGGCCTAAGTCCTCCACCTAAGGATCCAACCAGAATCTGGCTTGAGATCCATCATAGATCACCCATTTCATGCCTCGAATGACGTGGGGTCATATAGCTTTGATGCTCCTCCAAGTCATGGACCCGCCGATAACCTCGAGAGACGTAGGCGAGGTATGAACATTCAACTTGTATCTAGCGGTCAAAATTTTAACCCATGGCGCATTAGGCTCTGAAATCAGGTCCCACCCGAGCTTGATTAACATCACATCATTCGATTCGCGAATTTTGTGGATGCCCAGCCCCCCCGGTCTTTAGGTTGACAGACCTTGTCCCATTTTACGAGGTGAGGCTTTTTGGCACCCTGATAAGAACCCCACAAGAAGTTGCGTATAATTTATTCCAGGCCGTCACAGAGGCGACGAGGGAAACGAACTGTCTGCATAGTATACGTGGGGAGAGCAGAGAGAACAGATTTGATCATAGTGGTACGTCCTGCGAAGAATAACAGATTTTTCGACCAGCCCGAGAGGCGCTGTTGGACTTTATCCAGGAAATGTTGGTAAGTGTGTTTGTGAACTCAGACGTGTAGCAAAGGAACGCCAAGGTATCACCCTAAGTCCGTGGTCAACTTAAAACCCAAATCGTGGCTCAATTGGCGTGCCGTGGAATGGGGAATATTTTTGGAGTAGTAGTAGCGAGACTTGTCTTGACTAACCTTTTACCCTGAAGCGCTGCAAAGGGAGGAGAAAATGGCCCTAATGACCTGAGCTTGATCAGCATTGGCTTTCGCGAATAAAATGAGGTCATCAACGAAAAACAGGTGAGATATAAGGGGACCGCTTTTGCTTGGCCGAATACGCTTCTAGCGGCCTTGGGCCACCGCTAGAGAGATGAGGTGGCCTAGATGTTCCATACAGAGGACGAAAAGATAGGGTGATAGGGGGTCCCCTTGCCGAATGCCTCGGGAAGGATGGAATGTCTCGCTGAGTACTCCTTCCCAATTGACTTGCATGGAAACTGATGAGACACACTTCATGATGAGAGAGATTAATGAGCCGGGTAGCCCGATATCGAGAAGAGTATCTTTGATGAAGTCCCAAGAGAGTCGATCGTAAACTTTTTCAAGGTTAACCTTGATGGCTAGGAACCCCTTCTTTCCCGATTTCTGTCGCATCGTATGAATAATTTCTTGGGCAATTATGATGTTGTTTGTAATGGATCGGCCCGGGATAAAACTACATTGATTCGAGCTAACCAGGCTGTCAAGAAAAGGTTTCAACCTATTGATGATGAGCTTTATGAGGCCTTTGTAAATCACGAAGCACAAGGCGATAGATCGGAATTGTGTGATCAATGTAGGGGAGGGTTGCTTGGGGATCAGGACTAAAATGGTACGGTTCAAATCAGCCTCCCAAATCGCATGCCTAAAATTTTGTTGGATGAATTGGACCAGGGAGGGCCCTAAGGTGTCCCACTGGGATTGGAAGAATAAAGTTGTAAATTCGTCAAATCCTAAGGCCTTGTTAGGGGGCATGGTGAAGAAGGTTGTCTTGACCTCTTCGGGAAGAGTAGGACTTTCCAATTCAATAGGAGGGAGGGGGGGGGGGAACCGCCGTGGAGGGGCATGTGAACGAGAGATGAAGGCTCGGTTGTGTAAAGTGTTTCTAAGAAGGTCTTGGTTAGGGTTCATATGGCCGCTGGATCGGAACACGAAACCCTGGAGTCACCAGTTAAAGAGGCAATGTGAAGCTTTCTTTGTTTTGCCGTAGTGATAGCATGATAATATTTGGAGTTCGTATCGCCTTGACTAAGCCATTGGCATCTAGATTATTGGTGCCAGTAAAGCTCCTCTTGTAAGATGACCTGTTCTAGCTCGTTCCGGAGGTGAGTTTCCAACTCGCGCAGGGAATCAGAATGCTGAGTATCCAAAGAATTCTGGATACCCGTGAGTCGAGCCAGGAGACGCTTTTTGTGAAGAAATGTGTGACCAGAGGTCGAGTAATTCCAGTGCTGTAAATTTTCATTTAGGTTCTGGATCACCCAACACAAAGTGTGCAGATGGGGGTTGCTAGTGATCTACCACGATTTGAGGGAAGCCTTCGTGAGTCAACTAAGAGGATTGAAAACGGAAAGGTTGAGCCGAGGGTGGCGGTTGGTGCGATTGAAGGAATGTCACTAGCAAAGGCCGATGATCCGATTTAAGGAAGGACAGGTGAGCTACTTTCGTGGAAGGGAACGAAGTGGTCCAAGTAGTAGAGAAAAAAACACGATCTAATCTAGCGAGATGTTAGCCGCGACGCCAAGTAAATCAAGGTCTAGTAAAGCCGGGGTCCTGTAGATGACAACACTGGACACAATCTCAAAATTAATGATTTATGGTTTGATGGGTGCGTGTGCCACCTTGTTTGTCGGTCCATTCAAGTTTGGCATTGAAGTCTCCCCTAACGAGCCAAGGAAGAGTCGTTACTCAGGCAATATTACGAAGGTGCTTCCAAAGAAAGGGCTGAAGGGAATAAGTAGGGATCGCATAGATGGCTGTAAAGTTAAACGAGTTATGCAACCAATTGATTTTGATATGAATGAATTGACGATGGGCAAGAAGAATATGAATGGTTATGTCAGATTTCTATAAGAGTTAAATGCTGCCGAAAAATTTGTGAGCTTCCACCCGATAGGAATGAGGGAATTGAAGAGATCGGATCACCTTGTGCACCCTAGTGCTGCTGATTCTTGTCTCAACTAGCACTACGAGCATTGGATTATAGATCTGGATGAAATTCTAAAAAATGGGTCGGAATTTCTTGCCTCCGACCCTTTGGCAATTCCAAATGAAAATAGACATAATAAAAGGAATAGCTGAAAGGTTCAAGACCTAGTCTTGAGTGGATTCAAACATCACGACCTGCTCAGCATTCGCTGGTATCGGAGGGTGGTGAGCCTCAATCGGAGAGTCAGCGATGTCCATGGCATCGTTTACCAAATTAATGGCCGGACCCGGGTTCGGTGGTTTGGAGGGAGGTGGTGGAGTGTGGTTGAAAGTCGATATGGAAGTTGTGGTGTTGGGAGGAATCACTTCCTTCATATTATTGTCGACTTCCTTGTCCTGCATGGCTATGACAAGAGTAGGATCCTGAATAATAAGGTCGGAGTGTGTAGGAATTAGGATAGCAGTATGTTGGTTGTGATGTTTGGGTTAGGTAGGAGGCTTGGGTTGTGGGTCAGGGTTGGGGGTCTACTGGGCCAGGAGGGCTGGATTGGCCTAGGGGGCTTGGCGTTGGGCCATTGGTGATCGGGCCTGGGAGAGGGGCTGCACAGTCCCGCTAGTCGAGGCCCCTGATGTGCAGGCTACCCAACCTGCTGTGTGGGCGACCCAACCTGCTGCAGGGGAATTAAAAGAAGGGCTCGACGTCTTCCCAAAGCTTCGAGGAGCAGGAGGGTCATGGTGGCTCGCGTGGAAGGAGAAAGGCGCTAGCTGCGACCTGGCAGTGGGGGCAGTTTCGACTAGGATCTGGAACCTAGATCCGCGAGACGTGTTGACAGCGGAGGGTTTGACAGTTGGAGAGGCTCCTATGTTGGACTTGGAGCCAAGGGCCGTACAACGCCTGTGGAGTATCTGTATGGGCTTGTTCAGATGGATTTTTCAGAGGGAGGACCGGTGAGGTTTCTACCAAGGTAGGTATAGTGGTTGGAGCAGGAGGTTGAGGTTGAGGTCTAAAGGGCCAAACGGTGGTACTGTGCCCGACATGCCCACAGGAGAAACAAATTTGTGGGAGACCTTCGTAGGCTATTTTAATCCTTTCGCTATCCAGTTCGACGATGGAAAGAAGGGGTTGGTTGATATCTATGTGGACCGCCACTCGAGCAAATCGGCCCTGCTGGGATTGTTATGTGGTGGTGTCGATCTTGACGGTGCATCCAATGAGGTTACCCAGCGCGGTGAGAATGGAGGGGTGGTAGCACGCCATTGACAGCTCGAGAAAGCGCACCCAAGTAACTACATGAGAGACTTGGCCAGAGGAAGGGCAGAGGGAGGGGTTCCATGGTTGGATAGAAAGCGCGTGGCCGAGGAGGACCCACGGTCCTTGAGTGAGGGCATATACATAATCCTCCGCTTCCAGAAAATTTATCATGAAAAATTCATTGTCTATGTCTACAATCTTTATCAGCCCAGATAGCTTCCAAAGAGAGGAGAGGCGGTTCTTCAACATTGTATACCCAATTCGGCGTCCCATGAGTTTGACGACAATGGCTTGTTCCCACTGTTTGTTGAGTCAGCCTTCGAAGGAGTTTGAGAGTTCGATGCTGGGTCCAAAATCCCCAGGTGCTATGCTTATGTCTCCTTCAATTTCTACTGGGTCTTTAGCAGGCCATTCGATTTGTGGTTGATTCGGATTCAATTGGCCAGCAACTGCTGCACGATAGTTAGGGGGAACT
>JANIPM010000231.1:30202786-30213513 GCA_027478405.1 Erythroxylum cassinoides
GTTTTGTTTAGGGGACTGATAGACTTGTCTATTCTGCTGTTGGATGACTGTATCAAGATTGATATTATGGTTTTTAACATTTAGTGATTTCTGATATTGTGGTTTATTATTGCGATGCCATGTGGATTATTAGTCGGATTGTTCGGTAGTGCACTTTTATCGTGGGATACGTGTCGGAGCGACCTTCGGGCGTCCCGATGTGTACCCTACGGTAAGGGGGCGCTACATTGATGCTCCTCGAGGGACGTGGGCGGGGTATGAACATTCAAGTTGTATTTAGCGGTCAAAATTTTGACCCATAGCGCATTAGGCTCTGAAATCAGGGCTCACCCGAGCTTGATTAACATCACTTCATTCAATGAATTTTGTAGATGCCCAGGCCCCCCCCGGTCTTTAGGTTGACAGACCTTGTCCCAATGTACAAGGTGAGGCTTTTTGGCATCCGGATAAGAACCCCACAAGAAGTTGTGTATAATTTATTCCAGGTCGTCATAAAGACGACGAGGGAAACGAATTGTCTGCATAGTATAGGTGGGAAGAGCGGAGAGAACATATTTGATCAAAGTGGTACGTCCTGCGAAGGATAACAGATTTTTCGACCAGCCCGAGAGGCGCTGTTGGACTTTATCCAGGAGATGTTGATAAGTGCGTTTGTGAACTCGGACGTGTAGCAAAGGAATGCCGAGGTATCACCCTAAGTCCGTGGTCAACTTAAAACCCAAATTGTGGCTCAATTGGCGTGCCGTAGAATGGGGAATATTTTTGGAGTAGTAGCAGCGAGACTTGTCTTGACTAGCGTTTTGCCTTGAAGCTTTGCAAAGGGAGGAGAAGATGGCCCTAATGACCTAAGCTTGATCAGTATTGGCTTTCGCGAATAAAATGAGGTCATCAACGAAAAACAAGTGAGATATAGGGGGACCGTTTTTGCTTGGCCGAATACGCTTCTAGTGGCCTTGGGCCACCGCTGGAGAGATGAGGTGGCCTAGACGTTCCATACAAAGGACGAAAAGATAGGGTGATAGGGGGTCTCCTTGTCGAATGCCTCAGGAAGGATGGAATGTCTCGCTAAGTACTCCTTCCAATTGACTTGCATGGAAATTGATGAGACACACTTCATGATGAGAGAGATTAATGAGCCGAGTAGCCCAATATCGAGAAGAGTATCTTTGATGAAGTCCCAAGAGAGTCGATCGTAAGCTTTTTCAAGGTCAACCTTGATGGCTAGGAACCCCTTCTTCCCCAATTTCTGTCGCATCGTATGAATAATTTCTTGGGCAATTATGATGTTGTTTGTAATGGATAGGCTCGGGACAAAACTGCATTGATTCGGGCTAACCAGGCTGTCAAGAAAAGGTTTCAGCCTATTGATGATGAGCTTTGTGAGGCTTTTGTAAATCACCAAGCACAAGGCGATAGGTCGGAATTGTGTGATCAATGTAGGGGAAGGTTGCTTGGGGATTAGGACTAAAATGGTACGGTTCAAATCAGCCTCCCAAACCGCATGCCTAAAAGTTTGTTGGATGAATCAGACCAGGGAGGGCCCTAAGGTGTCCCACTAGGATTGGAAGAATAAAGCTATAAATCTGTCACATCCTAAGGCCTTGTTGGGGGCTATGGTGAAGAAGGTTGTCTTGACCTCTTCGGGAAGAGTAGGACTTTCCAATTCAAGAGTAGCTACGGGGGGGAACCACCGTGGAGGGGCATGTGAACGAGAGATGAAGGCTCGATTGTGTAAAATGTTTCTAAGAAGGTCTTGGCTAGGGTTCGTATGGCCGCTGGATCGAAACACGAAACCTCGGAGTCACCAGTTAAAGAGGCAATGTGAAGCTTTCGTCGTTTTGCCGTAGTGATAGCATGATAATATTTGGAGTTCGTATTGCCTTGACTAAGCCATTGGCATCTAGATTATTGGTGCCAGTAAAGCTCCTCCTGTAAGATGACCTGTTCCAGCTTGTTACGGAGGTGAGTTTCCAACTCGCGCAGGGAATCAGAATGTTGAGTATCCAAAGAATTCTGGATACCCGTGAGTCGAGCCAGGAGACGCTTTTTGGGAAGAAATATGTGACCAGAGGTCGAGTAATTCCAGTGCTGTAAATTTTCACTTAGGTGCTGGATCACCCCACACAAAGTATGCAGATGGGGGTTGCTAGTGATCTGCCACGATTTGAGGGAAGCCTTCGTGAGTCAACTAAGAGGATTGAAAACGGAAAGGTTGAGTCGAGGGTGGTGGTTGGTGCGATTGAAGGAATGTCACTAGCAAAGGCCGATGATCCAATTTAAGGAAGGGCAGGTGAGTTACTTTCGTGGAAGGGAACGAGGTGGTCCAAGGAGTAGAGTAAAAAACACGATCTAATCTAGTGAGATGTTAGCCACGATGCCAAGTAAATCGAGGTCTAGTAAAGTCGGGGTCCTGTAGATGACAACACTGGACACAATCTCAAAATTAAGGATTTATGGTCTGATGGGTGCGTGTGCCACCTCGTTTGTCGGTCCATTCAAGTTTGGCATTGAAGTCTCCCCTAACGCGTCAAGGAAGAGTCGTTACTCGGGCAATATTATGAAGGTGCTTCCAAAGAAAGGGCTGAAGGGAATAAGTAGGGATCACATAGATGGTTGTGAAGTTAAACGAGTTATGCAACCAATTGATTTTGATATGAATGAATTAACGATGGGCAAGAAGAATATGGATGGTTATGTCGGATTTCTATAAGAGCTAAATGCCGTCGAAAAATCCGTGAACTTCCACCCGATAGGAATGAGGGAATTGAAGAGATCGGATCACCTTGTGCGCCCTAGCGCCGCTGATTCTTGTCTCAACTAGCACTACGAGCATTGGATTGTGGATCCGGACGAAATTCTAAAAAATGGGTCGGAATTTCTTGCCTCTGACCCCTTGGCAATTCCAAATGAAAATAGGCATAATAAAAGGAATAGATGAAAGGTTTAAGACCTAGTCTTGAGTGGATTCAACCATCACGACTTGCTCAGCATTCACTGGTATCGGAGGGTGGTGGGCGTCAATCAGAGAGTCAGCAATGTCCATGACATCATTTACCAAATTAATGGCCAGATTCGGGTTCGGTGGTTTGGAGGAAGGTGGTGGAGTGTGGTTGAAAGTCGATGTGGAAGTTGTGGTGTTGGGAGGAATCACTTCCTCCATATTATTGTCGACTTCCTTGTCCTGCATGGCTGTGACAAGAGTAGGATCCTGAATAATAAGGTTGGGGTGTGTAGGAATTAGGATAGCAGTATGCTGGTTGTGATGTTTGGGTTAGGTAGGAGGCTTGGACTGGGGGTCAGGGTTGGGGGTCTGCTAGGCCAGGAGGGCTAGAGTGGCCTGGGGGGCTTGGTGATCGGGCCTGGGAGAGGGGCTGCATAGGCCCGCTAGTCGAGGCCCCTGATGTCCAGGCTACTCGACCTGCTGTGTGGGCAACCCGACCTGCTGTGTGGGCGACCCGACCTGCTGCAGGGGAATTAAAAGAAGGGCTCGGTGTCTTCCCAAAGCTTTGAGGAGCAAGAGGGTCATGGTGGCTCGCGTGGAAGGAGAAAGGCACTGGCTGCGACCTGGCGATGGGGGCAATTTCGACTAGGATCTGGAACCTAGATCCGCGAGACATGTTGACAGGGGTGGGTTTGACAATTAGAGAGGCTCCTATGTTGGACTTGGAGCCAAGGGCCACACAACGCCTGTGGAGTATCTGTATAGGCCTGTTCAGATGGATTTTTCAGAGGGAGGACCGGTGAGGTTTCTACCAAGATAGGTATAATGATTGGAGCAGGAGGTTGAGGTCGGAAGGGCCAAACGGTGGTACTGTGCCCGACATGCCCACAGGAGAAACAAATTTGTGGGAGACCTTCGTAGGTTATTTTAATCCTCTTGCTGTCCAGTTCGACGATGGAACGAAGGGGTTGGCTGATATCTATGTGGACCAGCACTCAAGCAAATCGGCCCTGCTGGGATTGTTATGTGGTGGTGTCGATCTTAACGGTGCGTCCGACGAGGTTACACAGCGTGGTGAGAATGGAGGGGTGGTAGTGCGCCATTGATAGCTCGAGAAAGCCAAGTAACTACATGCGAGACTTGGCCAGAGGAAGGGCGGAAGGAGGGGTTCCATGGATGGACAGAAAGTGCATGGCCGAGGAGGACCCATGGCCCTTGAGTGAGGGCATATACATAATCCTCTGCTTCCAAAAAAATTATCATGAAAAATTCATTGTCTATGTCCACAATCTTTATCGGCCCAGATAGCATCCACAGAGAGCAGAGGCGGTTCTTCAACATTGTATAACCAATTCGGCGTCCCATGAGTTTGACGACAATGGCTTGTTCCCACTATTTATTGAGTTAGCTTTTGAAGAAGTTTGAGAGTTCGATGCTGGGTCCAAAATTCCCAGGGGCTATGCTTATGTCTCCTTCAATTTCTACTGGGTCTTCAGCAGGCCATTCGGTTTGTGGTTGATTCGGATTCGATTGGCCAGTGACTGTTGCACGATAGTTAGGGGGAACTGGATGGGGAGAGGGTTGTGTGGGCGGTGGATCTTCATCCCTTTCACGAATTCGAACTTTTTTCGTCGTATGGTCAGCGTGATTAGTGCGGAGATCCCCTTGTTCGTGATTGTTAGTGTTCTTGTTCAGCAGAGAATCGTTCATTGTGGCAGAAATTGGTCGTGTTTTGGGTCACACACCATTTTGTAATTTTATTACGCCAGAAAATGATAAATCTCAAAATTTTGTCTTAATATTTGTCAATGGACAATGATATCTCATGTAATGTTTCATCCCTTGCATTTAACAATGGTATCTCATGTATCCTATAAACCTTTACCAACATTTAACATGATCATAATCACTCGGTTGGTCAGCAACATTGTTACAGATATTATGAAAAAACCAACCTCAAAAATTAGCTTAAAAAGTAGGAGAACCCATAAGCTTATAAACTTCACATTAACCGTTTTTATTACCGAAGTGGAACAATTAGACTGTAACATTCCATCATGCTTCGCAGCCTAGGCATTGGCAGGTTGACTGTGTGTTAGACCTTTTCTAGCCTCGGGCGATCACTGCTATACCGACATCACCACCCATGCAACCACAGGCTGACTATACGCTAGACCTTTTCTAGCTCCGGTGAACATTACAATACTGACGTCACTATCCGTGGGCAATGTACGAGGACTTAAAAGAGTGGTGTTAGCTCTGATACCAATTATTATAGATCTTATGAGAGAAACAACCCCCAAAAGCTAGCTTAAAGGTAGGAGAGCCCATAAACCTATAAACCCCACTTAAATCTTTTTTATTACCGATGTGGGATAATTAGATCATGACAAACACTTGACAAAAATGAAGTTATCTAGTATCTAAACTAGGTTTTCGACCATAGTATCATCCAACTTACACATGTGGCATCGGAAAATGGCTTTGCAATATACTGAGTGGACTTTTAACATATGCATACACATATAAATGTAATATTTAAAATTTGTTTCCTTAAATTAAAAAATTAAAAATTCCCATCCCTAGCTCTTGTTGGCACTCTAAGCAATAATACTCGCAAGATTGACAAGATCACTCAACCAATAATAACCTACTCAAATAATGACAAAAGGATAAATTAGACAAGATCTAATTTACCAGAAAACTGACAATAAATCTGTTAAATAAAAGAATAGTGAGATAAAAGCATTAAGCTTTTGAGCTAAGAATACCTTATAAAATGCTAGCTCTTTTAGCTTTTTCTAGAACTCCCTTTAAAAACTTTCATGATTGAGTGCAAATTGATATATATGTACCAATACTACTTCAACTAATCCTAGGAGTCAAACCTCAATAAAATTATAGTTAACCAATGCTCTCTGGACTTTAAAACTCTCATATTATCATGTATTTATATTATATGCAACTTTTATCTTTTATCAAACTTTCAAAATTTCAAAAGATAAGATTTTTAAACCACACATGGTCCCCACATAGTTGTGTGTGGTGATTGTGTCCTTGAAAACTCGACGTTGCTCTAATACAAGGTTCTAGTGGTTTATACAATCGATGGACATGATCGTATCTTCCATTTACATGACTATTTCTAACTCCATATAGAGATGTCCATTCTCAAACGTCATCCTCCAACTCGTACACTGTTATAAAAGCTTACACATTTATCCACATGGTTGTGTCCACCATTGATAAGAGCATGTGCAACTGATGCATGCACGGAAGAAGAGTAATCTTGATATAATTCGGATGCCTTTAAACAAACTAGATAGTAAGGTTTTCAATACTTTCAAGACCTCAAGGATCGTTATTGTCCAAGCAACCTAGACTAAATAAACCAAGAAAATTGAACCAAAGCAATACGCCACAATTGAGATTAATTGATAAGTAGAGTTAGGGTTTGTGGAATAACAAGAACATGAAGAAAACTCCTCATAAAGTTCTCAAATTATCAAAGTGTATTACCCTAAAACTAATGTCAAGGTAACTATTTATAGTTGCCAAAATAACTTAAAATTAGGCCAACATCCCTGGCCCAAATAGGTAAAATAGCACTTCCCAAATCATCTTAAAAATAGTAAGGAAAACAACCTAAAGCAAAAGAGGCCAAGCGGTGCGCCTAGTTTGGCGCACCTTGTGAGCTGCGCACGCGTGCACTATTGGGCCTACTAGGCACTGGCATACATGCCTAGCATGCACATCCGTCAAGGGCTGTTCAGGCCTAGAACTTGGTTCAAAATGACAAACTGGAGCTGCAAGTGAGGATCTTGATTCTCCATAGTCCATCATCAACCATGTGAGCCACGAATGAATTTAACGCGGTCTTAAGTATTTTAAGCCTAGTCCGACTTGCAGGGCTAGGAAGCAACATTAAGTCTCGATTGGCGCTGCATTGATCTTGGTGTCTGTCGATATATCTGTCATGTGCAACCTTGCTCACATTAGCCCCTCCTTCATCGAAAATATTCATCCTTAAATCTGCATCCATATCAAACAAAGACAAGTCAGCAACATTAAAAGTAATGGACACGTTGTACTCACCGAGCTAGTCAATTTTATAGGCATTATTATTGATCCTTTCCAAGACTTGAAAAGGACCATCTCCTCACGGATCAAGCTTAGACCGCCTATGGTTACGAAACCTCTCCTTGTGAAGATGAAGCCAAACGCACTCATCGAGTTCGAAGATCAGCTCCTTACGTGTTTTGTTGGCTTGGCATGCATAAACCTCATTCTTGCGCTCTATGTGTTGCTTAGCCTTCTTGTGCAACTCTTGAACCAACTCGGCTTTCCTCTCTCCATCTAGGCTAGTTAACTCAGGCAAAGGTAAAGGAACCATATCCAATATAGTTAAAGCCATAAACAATTTCAAAAGGAGAATAACATGTAGTAGAATGCATTCAATAAATGGAAAGCAATCAGACCACGTCTTCAAATTTTTTCCTATCACATCACGCAAAAATTCCCTAATGTTCAATTCACAACTTCTGTTTACCCATCAGTTTGTGGATAACAAGTGGTAGAAAACATTAACTTTGTTCCTAAGTTTTCCCACAAAACATGCCAAAAATGACTCAAAAACTTGGTGTCCTTATCCGAAACTAATGACCTAGGAATACCATGCAATCTCACGACATCTTTAAAAAGCAAATCAGTAACATGCACGACTTCATCAATTTTTTTGCAAGCAATAAAGTGAGCCATCTTACTAAACCTGTCCAAAATAACAAAAATGCTATCTTAACCCCTTTTTGTCTTCAGCAGCCCTACAACAAAGTCCATAGAAATGCCCATCTAAGGGTAACTAGGTACGAGTAAGGGTGTGTATAGGTCGTGAGGTCTGGTGGTCGATTTAGCTTGCTTATAAGCAATGCAACGGGCACAAATGAGTTCTACATCCTTTCGCATTCTTGGCCAGTAAAAGTGCTTATGCAATATATCCAAGGTCTTAGCAACACCAAAGTGCCCCATAAGTCCTCCACTGTGGGCCTCAAGCATAAATAATTCACGCAATGAACAATTAGGCATGCATAAACAATTTTTATGATATAAATAACCATCATGCCTAAAGTATTTCTCAAAAGCACCATGTTCACAAGTGGCATAGATACTAGCAAAGTCCACATCATTGGCATACAACTCCTTAAGATGCCCAAACCCTAAAAGATTTAAAGTAAAAGTTGAAATTAAGGAATACTTACATGATAAAGCATCGGTGACCACATTCTCCTTACCTTGCTTGTATTATAGCACGTAGGGAAAGGTTTCCAAGAACCCCACCCAAGTTACATGTCGTTTGCTCAATTTACTTTGTCCTTTCAAGTACTTAAGAGTCTCATGATCGGTTTTGATGACAAATTCCTTTAGTTGAAAATAATACTGCAAATTTCCAACGCTCGCACCAATGCATAAAGTTCTTTGTCAGACGTTGGATAATTAAGTTGCACTCCACTCAATTTCTCGGTGAAGTATGCAATAGGCTTGTTTTCTTGCATTAAGACAACACATATACTGATCCTAGAGGCATCACATTGTACTTCAAAAGTTTTATCAAAATTAGGCAAACACAACACCGGTGTGGTACATAACTTTTGTTTCAACAAGTTAAGTGCATGCTCTTGATCTTTTCCCCAATTAAAACCCTTTTCTTTTTTGACAACTTCAGTCAAAGGAGCAGCAATGGTGGAGAAGTCTTTTACAAATCTCCAGTAAAAGCTAGCTAAGCCATGAAAGCTCCTCACATTCGAAACACTCTTTAGTGTTGGTTAATCTCGAATGGCCTTCACCTTCTCCTCATCTACCTCAATCCCTTTCGAGCTCACAACAAACCCCAAGAATATTCATTTATCAATATAAAAAGTACACTTCTTAAGGTTTGTAAACAACTTCTTGCATCTCAAAGTATCAAGCACACAATGCACATGCTCCATATGATCATTCAAAGTAGTGCTATACACAAGTATATTATCAAAGTACACAACAACAAATTTACCCAAGTAATCATGCAAGACATGGTTCATTAATCTCATGAAGGTACTCGGTGCATTAGATAAACCAATGGCATAATTAACCACTCATACAAGCCGTATTTAGTCTTAAACACAGTTTTCCATTCATCCCCGAGTTTCATACGAATTTGATGATAACCACTTTTTAGATCAATCATTGTAAAAACACATACACCATGCAACTCATCCAACATATCATCAAGTCGAGGAATAGGAAGTCAATACTTTACCGTGATCTTATTGACAGATCGACATTCTACACACATACACCAAGATCCATCCTTCTTTGGTACCAGTAGAACCGAAACTGCACAAGGACTAAGACTTTCACGCATGTGCCTCTTTGCAAGCAATTCATCTGCTTGTCATTGAAGTTCCTTCGTTTCCTCTAGATTACTACTATAGGCGGGCCTATTTATAATTTGTGCTCCTGGGATAAAGTCAATTTGATGCTCTATACCTCGCAAAGGAGGCAGCCCTTTCGACATCAACTCTGGGAAAACATCCTTGTATTCCTGAAAAAGAGATTTAAAAACACTTAGCAAAGATTCGTCAATAAGGTTAGTATCCAAAAGAAAACAATCCCTATGTCTAATCACAATCAATGCTCTCTTCACTCCATATGCTCTCCTTAAGTCCTTTTTAACAAGCATACAAGCTCACCTTCTTTTTTCTCAGTTCTCTTTTGTTTTCCCTCCTTACACGTTTCTCTCTTGCACATCTCTCATTCTTTTGCTCACTTGTGCTTTCTCTCTCTGATGAGTTTCTTTTCGGCTTCTTGTCCCTCTTTATTTTTTTTGTTGAACCCCGAATTTTTCTTGGAAGTTAGAAATATGAAATGAGAAATTATTAGCAATTATTCATGTTTAAAGAAAAGAAGACTTTTTGATTTTGAAATGAAGTAGAAAAGGTAGTTAGGACAAGATGGGTTGTATGTGAAATATTGGAAGTTATAAGTTGAAACATGTTCATTAAGTATGCTTAAGTGTTTTAACCATAACTTTTTCTCTAGTTATCCAAATGAGATGATTTTAATTTGGATAAACTAGAGGCATTGTGCTACAAATTATCTGATGAAATCAGTTTTAATTTAGTCTTTAAGAATATCAATTTTCTGTTAGAAGTTGAGCATAGAATACTATTTCAGTATAAGAACAGTTCAGAAATGTTTGAGCTATAACTTTCAAATTTCTGAACTAAATTGAATGATTTTGGTGTCATTAGAAACTTAACACAATGAGGAACATTTTTCTATAAGGAAGTGTTATCAAATTCCTTCAATTATCTAATTAGAAAAAGGTCTTGATTTTTGGAAGAAGTTAGGCAATGACTTAAACGAATTTTGAGGTCTTAATAGAGTATTTTTGTGGAGTTAATTAGCATATTAATGTGAGTAAGATTATATGACATGGGTTAAATTAAATTAAGGTGGCAAGATTGCATGAGGAGAAAAATTGGCAAGTCACTTAAGCATTTAAGTTACAAGGCATATAAGAAAGGGTAGAAGGGTCTTTGTACAATCATTAATGTATAAAAGGGAGAATAAAAGAGTGTCTTGGAATTGAAAGAAGCTAAAAATGAAATTGAAGAGAGAAGAGAGAGAAAGTGTCATTGGAGAGACAAAAGAGAGAAAGAAGAAGAGCAAGATAGGTTTTGATTTTTCTTAGTTTTAAAGGAAGATTTTGAGAATGTTCAAGAAGGGAAAAAGGAAGAGGGAGATTAGA
>JANIPM010000231.1:30227927-30239522 GCA_027478405.1 Erythroxylum cassinoides
GCAAAAATTACCATTCATATCAATGTAGAGGCCATTTTATGCATGAATATGCCGAGATACGTATACACACTCACAACCCGATCCAAATTTACTATTTTATCCTTCCCATCGGTGATGGGATGTTACACAAAACTTGGATCAAACTAACAAATTGGAGCTGCAAGCGAGGATTTTGATTCTCTCGGAGTCCATCGTCAACCACGCGAGCCATGAATGAATTTAACACGATCCTGAATCTTGTAAGCCTGGTCTGACTTGCGGGGCTAGGAAGCAACATCAAGTCTCAATTAGCATCTCGTTGATCTCAATGTTTGTCGATATATCCGTCATGTGTAGCCTTGCTCACATTAGTAACCTAGACACGGGTTTATCCTTAAAAAATAACTGAGTCATTAGTTTTTTTCTCATATATGCCCGATCTTTGCCCATTTTGATCCATCAAGATAGCTAAGACTTTTGGAGCTTAAATTTAATGGAATTATTCAAAGAATATGTCTAAATTAAGGTTGGATCAACTATAATCTCCTCCTCTATCCTATTTGGAAGAAGAAATCAACCACCCCATTAATCACTTGAAAACCATCATGATAGGTGTAAATTATACTATATTTTGATAGATTTTTTAAATGTACTTTTGAGTATTTCTTAGATGATTATCATGTATATAGGCTTAGAATTATGTTATTATTAGTGTTTATTTATATTCTAAGTGTTTGTATAGTTTTGAGCATGATTTGGATCTTAATTTTATGTTTCAAGAGGTATTTGATGTGTGTTTGAGTGTATGGAAACACGAAATTGAAGAAAAGAGAAGAAATGGAGGCATGGCGACAGGCCATGATCGTGACAGAGAACACAAATAGCTATTTTGGTGAATTTTAGCCTTTCCAGTATGACTCTTTTTGTAATTTTAACTTTATGGGGTTATTTTGGAACCAATTTAAGTAGATAAACCTAGGGGCTCAATAACTATTTAAGAAAAAAATACACTCAAAAAAGAGCAACCACCATCTTCCAAGTTGAGGAGCAACAAAAACAATCTAAAAATTCCAGATTTCAAGTTTGAGTTCAAATCAAGTTCTATCTTTCTTTCCTTTGTTTATTTCATTAAACTTGATGTATAACTTGGATTTGAATATGTTATTCACATTTAAGATGCTCTAATTTCCATACCTGGATTTGTTCTTAAGTTGTTTTGTGACTTGATTATTGTTGGTTTCAAATCAATTTTCTGGAGTTTTGATGTTTGGGTATGCTAATACTTCATAATATATCGAGAGAGTGAGCCAAAAGTAATCAGTGACCTAATAAGTCTCACAAATATCAAATTGGTAATCATACAAAGACAGATCTTGTCTGAAAACCTAATTATTCGATAGATTACTTAAGAACGAGTTAAAAACATTAAGTAAATTTTGTGAATCAAAAGGTTGCAAATTATGGAATTTCATGATCAATTAGGGTTAATCAATTAGGGATAAATGATTAGGTCTTAAGAGAGAGTAATCAACCTTTTGAAAATCTAGAATCAACATCGAATTGAGTCAAAAGTGGTTAGGGAGCAAAATAACGATAGAATGAATCCTAAGCTTCATCCTATATGTTCCGCACATATTTGTGGTAGCTTATTTGTTATTTGATTATTTTCTTAGTTTCATTTAATTGTTTTAAATTTCAAATATTTTATTTTTATTCAATTCATATCCCAAAACTTAGACAAAATTAGGTTCAGTTAGTTCTAACTATTTTCTCGTGGGATCAATACCTTTAATACTATAAGTTTACGATCTGTATACTTACAGATATTAGGGGTTTTATTATAAGTAAAACTTGCTCAAGAAGTTTTGGCACTATTGTCGGGGAATTAGTTTAGGACTCTTTGAATTCCTTTGTTTTAAGGAATTATTACCCTTTCTTTTAATTGTGGTAACTAATCACAAGAGATTAAAAAAAAAGAAAGAGAAGGAAGTTTGGGCACAAAGTTGAAGACACATCATTTTGGACATCACAAGGTAACTATAAGGAATCCAAAAAGTTAAATGCCAAAAAGAGAAAAAGAACAATGATGGAGGAAATATATTATAGGGAGTAAAAGACCCTTGCAAACTTTAATGATGCATAATTTGGTCAAGGAAGTAATTATCCTTATTAGAACACTTCCAATCCGAGATGGCCTAACCACCCAGATTTCTTTTGGTCTAATAATGCAATAACTCAAATCAGAATTCAAGGCCTACCAGGATTTCAACAAGATGAATCCAATTCATGGGATTCTAAATTGGACAAGATCATGGGCAAGCTCATGAGGCCCAGAAGAGACTAGAAGGGAAGTTTGAGCAAGTAACGAAAGATCATGCCTCTTCTATTCACAACATAGAGGTTCAAATGAGCTAGTTTTATAAGGAATTATGTAAGAGAAGTTTAGAAAACTTTCTGAACAACATGGAAGTAAACCCAAGAGACCAATGTAAGGCTATCACACTTAGGAGTGTGAAAGAGCTAGAAGAATCGGTGGAAAGACAAGCTAAGACCCGCTTTGTAAAAGACCAAGAGAAGAACATAAAGGATGAAGACAAGAATAAGGACCCTCCATACATTCCTCCTCTGCCTTATCCACCGAAAATACCATTTCCATAAAAACTTCAGAAGATCGAATTGGATGAATCATTCATAAAGCTCATGGAAAACCTTAAAAAATGGCAAATTAACTTGTCTTTTGTGGAAGTGTTGAAACGCAGGCCGGATTACGTAAAGTTCCTTAAAGACATATTATCTACTAAGAAAACTTAGGATGATACTTAAATAATAGCCATGACAGAAACCTCTAGTTCCTTAATTACCAACCATATGCCCTCATAATTGACTTATCCAAGGAGGTTTACAATACCCTGTATTGTTGGTAATTTAAAGATTTCAAAATGTTTATGCAACTTAGATGCAAGTATAAACCTTATGTCTTTGTCGATTTTTAGGAAACTGGGGCTAAGAGAGGTGAAGCCAATATTTATGTGTATTAAATTGGCATATCAGTTGATAAAGAAAGGGTTTGATGTGGTGGAGGATGTACTTATAAAAGTGGACAAGTTTATCATTCCTGTAGATTTTGTCATGCTAGACTTTAAAAGGGATCAAAACTGTCTGCTAATTCTTAGTATACCATTTTGGACTACCAAAAAAGCTTTGGTAGATAGCTATGAAGACATGCTCATCCTTTGGATTAGAGATGAATAAGATAAATTTAACATGAATAAGGTATTAAAGAATTCGAAGGAGGGCAACTCATTCAGGAGAATTGATGAAGTTGAATATTTAAAAGATCGAGAGGAAGAAAAATAGATGACAATAGAGATTGAGTTTGAAGTATATGAGGAAGTCTCTGTTTAAGAAGTTGATGAAGAAGAGAATGAAGAAAGATGATTATGGAGATAAAGTTTGAAGAAGCTACAAACGTCTTTATTCACGGAGTGGAAGAAGAAGAGGAAACGAAGGTGATTGAGGAAGAAAGAGAACAATTCACCTTTTTAGAACTCAAACTGTTAAATTCGATTGACGGGTCAAGGATTTTTATTATTCCCTATTTTATTTATAGGCTACTAAACTAAAACTAAGCAACATGGGTATAAGCAAGCCACTCATAATTGACCCACGTAGAGTGTGGAAGGAAGAGCACATGATGCTAATGATATTAACTAAGCACTACTTGGGAGGCAACCTAAGAATTATGATAAGTTTTATTTGTTTTATTTTATTTTATTGGTATTTTGTTATTTTTATTTTTTAGGGAAAGAATTGTTGAAATTTTATGGCCCAAAATATCTACACATTCCATCACCAACACTGTCACTACCTCAATCTCCTGATTTTATGCTCTTAACCTTTCCTTTTGTTTTTTTCTTATTATTTTTATTTTTATTTTTATTTATTGTTTTGATTTTTTCATATTGAGGATAATGTATTGTCTAAATGTGAGGAGGATTTTGCATTGGCATGTCATGAGTGTGAATTTTGCATACCATATTGTTAGTCTTTGAATAGGTTGACATGGTGTGAACATATATGTGAATTGTGTGAATTTGTCAATGACGATAACTTAATGGATTAGCTTTGAACATAGTCATTTAATTTGTAAAGACATACTGGTTTGTGCATTTATGTTTTAAGTATCTTTTGTTAAATATGCATGCTAATTAGGATATGATATCAGTTTATTCATCTTAAGAAATTTGTTTCATATATTTATAATTATAATTCAATTGAATATGTTAATATCATTACTAGTCTTTCATGATGATGATTGTTAAAAATAAATGATATAGGCTATGTGAAATTAAAAAAAAGTGTATGTTTATTAAAGGAATAACTATTTTGCTGACCATTTTGAAACAAATATTGCATCATAAATAGAGCTAATAGCCAATTGAGAATATGAAATAGCTGAGTAATCAGGGACATTCGACAAATTGTTTGTCTTCGTTTCAAAAGCTATAATGACATTCCAACCAAGCTAATTAATAAAATTTGGCCTATTTGAGTAATCGAGGGACATTCATGAAAAGGTGTTTGCCTACAAATAGGTTAAGATGAATAGCTTGGTCAATCGAGTCTAATAAGTCTACGTTCAGTTCATCCTTCCTATAGCGGATGATAATTCTACCAAGAGCATGAGGGTTATGATTTGTAATAATTCTCCAATGGGAACAAAAAAAATTCAATTGGATAGATTTTCTTATCTGATTTTAGTTTCAAGTAATCTAATGATGAGAGGTTTTTCCCCCAAAACAAATTCCCTTAAAGCTGAAAGTTTAGTAGGACAATTTATTCCTTTGACATTCCATGTGATGATAGACATATTAAAGGGTTAGGCTTGTAGAGCCTTTCCCTTTTCCCCATTTGGATCTCCTTCTCTCCACAGTGTGGAATTTCACATTTTCTTCAGCTTCTTTAGTGGATAAATTATGAGAATAGAGCAAAATGCAGAATGAGCTTTGAAGATGTGGAATGAATGTTGCAGTGAAGAAGGAAGGTCAACAAGGAGCAAAGGAGTCAAAGTGTTTAAGGAAGTAGGGGAGATCAGACATACCTACTACTGTTTCTAGTGAGAAGTTAGAGTCTATCTCTTGTTATTAGTTATGTAAATGTTAGTAGTGGATTTAATTAAGTTTTGATGTATTTTAGGATAGAAAAATTAAGGATCTAATGAACTTTTACATAATTGATGTGTTAGGGTAAGCATGTTAAGGGTTTATAATGTTTAATGTAAAAAAATTTTGTTCGATAATCTAATTTTGAAGTTGCATACATTTACAGAGAGTCACACACTTTTTAGAAATGTCGATGTAGACATACATGGTCAATTATACAGCCACAAAAGGTATAATTTAGTGACCTACATGATCATCTACACGACCATGTAGCAGACCATGTAAGTATGTGATACGCCTTAAAAATTCCCAAACCATTCAAATTTCTCATTCTCCCTTTCTCTCTCACTCTCCATTGTCACCCCTCCAATCTCTCGTCCCAATTTTTGAATTTTTCACCCAAATTAGCGACACCCAAGTAAGTTTTCTTGTTATTTTCACTTGTTTATGCATGATTCATAAGGTGTTTTGAATTATTTTTTTCCTAAGAACGATAGCATTAGGAACTTGGGATTTTGTGAGAATTTATGCAATTTTATGTTTAATTGTAGTTTAATAGTTGATTATTATTATTACCCATTAGAGGCAAAAATGGAGGAAAGTTGTTGAACTATCACTAAGGACTTTCATTTAGGAGCAAAAGTTAATGAAGTCATAAGCCAAATTGTTAGAAGGGGTTGAGACATTAGTGAGGACAGAAGTAGCTTAAAATACTAAGATAGAAGGACAAAAAGAGTACTGTGAATAGGAAGTTGAAGAATGAGGAGCTAAAGAATTAAAAGGTGAAACTAGAAAGGGGAAAGCAACAAAGTTGAGAAAGGATTGGCTAGTAGAACAAGTCTATTATGCCATAGTAATATAAAAAGAAATTAAAGGAACTAACTAGAGTTAAATTGAAATATTGTTACTAAAAAAAGGTTTAAAAAATAAAAAAGGGAAACTAACCGGATTCAAAGAAGGCACTCCATCTTAAGAAGAAATAAGAAACCCAAGGAGATAATGGAGGAACCAAGAACAAAAGCGGGAGTTTAGACTAAATTAAGAAAAGAAAGGAATGAGGACAGGATAAATAAAGTAAGAGGATGACTAAAAAGAAAAAAAAACTTGAAGAAACTCAGAACCACAAAATCGACTGAAGTAGTAGGTTAAGGAAGATGAAGAAGGAAGAACTACGAAGCTTAGGGAAGAGGAACACACAAGGATCTATATAGCACAACCAAGATGTAAGCAGTGGTTAGAGAGAAGGAAGCTCTCTCTAATCTTTAAAGAGGTGTTTTTGGCCCACATCCCAATTTCTTAAGAATATCTTTCTTCTTCTTTTTTACTAAAAATCAAATTCCACTACTAATCCAATACCATTTTGAACTTAAATAACCACATCAAGTAGTTACATGTATAAATAAAGAGACGAAAATATTATTTCTATCTTTAGAAATAAATTCTGATTTAAAATTTAGTTTTATTTTTCTCTTTTGTTTCTTATTGGAGGAAGTAGATATATGTGATAGAAATTTTATTTTCCATATTTTCTAAAATACAAGAAATTTCATTTAAAACGGTCGCAAATACATCTCATTACAAGAGGGAAAAGGTGTTGGTCCCTACACTAAAGTTAAATGTATCAAAACCAAATAAAAGTGTAGCTTAACTACTAATAGTTACTATTCAAAGAAAGCATAGTGGAAAAAGAATCAGCTAGTATTAAACATTCTAATTAAAATAAAAAGCGTTGCTTATGTTTCTCTAGATGTCCTGGGCAAGTATTAGTTCTTTTATCTATCTCAAATTTTGTAGGAAAGCATTAAGGATCTAATAAGTGTTATGAAAACATCTCATATTCCTTTCTTTCCAAATTGTGCACACTCATAACTAATTACCAATTTGAACATATGTTGACCTCTTTGATGTTTAAATGTAACAATTTCAACCCAACAAATAAATTGAGACCAGTTAAGTTATAAGAAGCTTAAGAGACTTAATTAGAAACCATAAGACCAGAAGGATTTAGAAAAGCAATAAGAAATAAAAATGTGATATTAAGTTTCCTAAACTAAGTTACATAATTTACTTAAGACAATGAGGTTTTGAAAGCCTTTCATTTTTTCCAAGGCTTTTAGACCATTCTTGAGAGCTAGCCATATAATTAAAGAAGCTTTAGGACAACATTTGTTGGAAAAAAAACGAGGTATGCCAAGAGACTTTCAAGTTGGAGCTTCAGAATAACTTTAAACAAGATTTGTTTGTAAACTTATGTGAGATGTGAGCACTCTCGGTTAGTTTATCTTCAGCCTTAATATTGGTAGAGTTATTGGGCATATAATCTTTTACCAAGGAGTATTCTCTAAAATAGCAATCTTAAGAGTTATATTTGATCACTTGACTCACTTTTGCATTCAAGGGAACTTATAGCTTTATATTAGCTAGTACATGTCTAATATGGAGGGGCCCTAGACCATTCCAATTGTTATACCAAAAACTTGTTCTTTCTTATTACCTATTGATGATTAGAGATAATTGTCTTCTAAGTTTTAACAACTGAGTAAGAACCTAAAAGATGTTACATTTATATTGATGGACAAGAAACATTGATTTTTTAAGTAAGCATACATTCAAATATCCCAAAGGGATTTTGAATCACTTAAAAGCTTTCATTTCCACTTTACTAGTAACATCTTATTTGTGCATCTTATGGACTTGATCCTTAGTTCTCCCTCATCTTTGTTTGTGGGGATATCTGACCACCTATCCTCAGCACCTTAATGCTTCATAGTTGAACCTACCTAAAGGTTTCATTTCATTATCTTTTCAATCTCTTTGATCAATCTTTGAGGCATAAATAATTGGTAATAATGATATTGAAGGAGAATTTAAGTTAAACGTGAATGATAGGAATTGGTATGGTGATTCTGGGAGAAGTTTGGACACTTTTGGTTTCTATCATATGAATTAAGAATTGGGTGTTTGAAAGGCAATTTCCATATTATAGACTAGGAATTTGGTTTTGATGAATAAGTAGTTTGTAGAAATTTTTGTGAACTACAAATTCGTCTTAAGAATAATTTCAATCAGGTGAATGGTTGAAAAGTTATGGAACGTTTTTTGGGAATATATCTGACTGGGTGATAAAATGAAGATAGTCGAGAAAATTGGCATTGTTGGTTAAGCTGGAATTTGATCTAGGTAAAATGGTTAACAAGTGAATTGTAGGTCTGGACGTTTAGAACAAACTTGTTTTTGAAAGTTTTTCAGTTTGGAGAATAGGTGAAAAGACACATGGGATTTCGTGACTGGAATTCGGACTAGACGATATAATGAGAACGGTTGAGAAAATGGATGTTTTTGATCAGGATGGGATTTGAACTGGGCAAAATTGTCAACTAGAGATTTGTAGGTCAAGATGTGAAGAACAAACTGGGTTTGGAAGTTTTTCAATTCGATGAACAGATGAAAAGATAAATAGGAAATCATGACTATAACTCGGATAGATTCTGGAAAACACACAACACAAGAACAATTGAATGTTTTTGGAAAACAAACAAGCCCAATGATTATTTTTGGAAAATAATCAAACCCTACAGAACTTGATCTGCTAATTGAGAGCAAATTTCAAGAAAAAAATTCATTTACTTTTTTAGATATTTTATAAATGGAAACAAACTAGCTTAAATAAGGAAAATGATGAGAATGAGGATAGTCACATGTTCACTTCTCTCATTCCTTATAACAACCAAATTTAACACCCTAAATAATAGCTAATTAAGTCTTTAAAACCACATAATTAAAGTCATAAACTTAGAATTAAAATGACAATAGTAAAACAGGAAAATGTCAAAGCAAATAGGTGAAAATAAGTAGTAAAGTTTGCAAAACCGGACCAAAACTAATTGGGATCAGTTTTGCCAAACTTCACATCCTTTTTAGGTTGCATTTAGGCTTCTAACTCCTGCTCAAGTGGACCTTCACAAATCAGGACCTTAAAGTCTTCGAAAGGCTTCAATAAGGCCTGAAACTTAAGAAAACAATTTAGCCGAATTTCTTCTTCTTGTCTAAGGCCCATTGCTTCAATATCTTGGATGTCTAACCTAGATGGTCCTCCATCATCCTCTCTCTCTTAAGAACCGGCCTCACTTGTCATACTTGGGCTTGTTATGGTGTCTTCGACATAAAGCTTCAAATCACTAACATTAAAACTATTGGACATGTTGTAATGGGTTGGTAACTCAATCTTGTATGAATTGTTGTTGTTCTTCTTGAGCATTTTGAATGGACCATCTGCCCTGTCATTGAGCTTGGACTTCCTAGCCTCGAAAAACTATTCTTTCCTCAAATAAACCCACACCAGATCTCCTTCCTAGAACTCCACGAGCTTCTTGTTCTTGTCCTGTCTTTTGTAAGCTTCATTATGCTTCCTTATGTTCTCCTTAACCTGCTCATGAATGTTGACAATTTCTTGGGCCCTTTTCTCAGCTTGTAGGCTTTTGAAAGGCCCATCTTGCACAAATGGACTAAGGCTGATTGGAGTCAATGGATTGTCCCTATAAACAACCACAAATGATGAGAATTCAATTGACTTAGATCTAGAACAATTATAAGCAAACTCGACTTGTGATAACATGGCATCCCAATTCTTTGTTTTCCCTCTCACAAGACTTCTCAAAATTCCCCCAAGTGACCTACTTACTACTTCAGCCTGGCCATTGGTTTGTGAGTGAAAGGTTGTGCTAAATTTCAGTTTGGTCCCTAATCTTGACCATAACACTCTCCAAAAATGACTCACAAACTTCACTTCTCTATCACTCATAATACTCCTTGGAATGCCATTCAATTTGACAACATTATGAAAATAAAGATCCATCACATGTTGAGCATCATTAGATTTAAAACATGGTATGAAATGGGTCATTTTAGAAAGTTTGTCCACAACTACCATTATTGTTGGATCCAGATCTTTGAGTGAAAATTTAAAAATAATAAATGAAATCAAATGAGTGTTTTGTATGTGATTTGTGTTATAGATGATTATGATATTGGAATGTGAATTATTTATGGATGATGGGTTAAGAAGCCTTAAGCATGAATCATGATTAGATATGTAAGATATTATGGAAAAGCAAGAGATTATGAATGACAAGATGCTATGGAATGTAAGAAATCATATGAATTGAGGCTGAGATTTGGATGAATTCCAAATGATAGTTGAATTGTTATAAATGATGTGCAATTAAGAAAGTGAGGTTGGCATGAATGTTAAGTTTTGCATGTGGATAAAAATGTGTATGCTGATTCAAGGGAAATTAGGGAATAATTGACTTAGAATTGGCCAAAGTTGCCTTCTTTGAAGTTGTAGTTTGTTCTTTTATCTTTCCAATGAGACCAAGTATGCAAGTTTTTGAGATCGGAGTTAAGATATATGATTGATAAAAGTTATGATGTTTCATAGGAGTTGTGTATGTGATAGTTATGGGAATTGATGAGAAATTGGGGTTTGGATGGACTAAATGGAACAAAAATTTAGAAGTTTACGAATTGAATTTGTTGTTTGGATTGTTATGAAGTGTTTAAGCTTTTGAATAAATGAATTTGTGAAGATTATAAGTGATTATGATGTTAGGTTGGATGTATGAAGCATTGGAGAGGCTTTGGAGGGATTTTGGGAACCCCTATGTCCGTTAGGCAGATTTTAGGTCCGTTAAACGGACCTTCTCAGGTGAAAAAGGACCCTCAGTCCAGTGTATGTCCGTTAAACGGACATGGATGTCCGTTTAAAGGACTTTCTCGGATGAAAATGGGTTGTTTTGCCAGTCTATGTCCGTTAAACGGACATGCATGTCTATTAAACGGACATTCTCGGGTCAGCTATAGTAAATTGAGATTTTGACCAATTTAGAAGCCGAATCTGATTTTGTAGTCTTCATAAGAGTTGTATATGTAGAAGTCTACTTTCTAATGGTCCAAGAATGAAAGCATTTGGACATTTGTAGCAAAAGTTATGGTGATCGCGCCAAGAGAGGTTCAAATCGATTTTGGGTTTAAGCATGGTTTATTATTTTGATCATAACTCACTCATTCAACCTCCAATTGAGACGATTATTGAAGCATTGAATTACTAACACATGTATCCTTCTCTCTATGAAAATTTGTATCAATTGGAGTTGAATTGAAAGAGTTTGATTGAATCTTATGATAATCGGAACGATTTGTTTCATTCGAATCTTGCAATTTTTCCTTCCTCATCCGACCTTGTCAAATCATTTGCTTATATCTTTTCCGTCCGACATCCAAATGACTTGGTTCTCGAAGCGTTGGATTCCTAAGACAATTAATTTCATTCTTATGGAAAATTATGAGTTTTAGAGATTTAATTGAGCAAGATTATTTGAATCAAAGTGAGACAGGAAAGTTTCTGAACATAGTTCAGTATTTTGTGAAATTCGGGATCTGTGGAGATCCGATT
>JANIPM010000231.1:30247413-30275732 GCA_027478405.1 Erythroxylum cassinoides
TTGTCTATGCTATCCGTGGCTAAAACCTTATGTCTCCAATAAGCTTGAGCCTAAATCGCAGCCTTGTGTCTACCTCGGCCTGTCCCTTACTCACCATTGTCATCAATGTTACGATCCGATCCAGAATAAAATCTATTTGTCCCGTGACGTCACTTTCTTCGAGAATGAGTTTCCTTACCAGTCCAAGTTTACATTTTTGCAGCCTACAACTCGAACCCTTGAGTGGGACATGTCCCCGGTAACCCCACCAAGCCTACAATTGCCGAGCCATCCAGTACACCTCGACCTACCACCTCCTATCCTTGCTCCACCAGCCCCAGAACAGCAACCTTCATTGCAAGTCATCGACACTGGCTTAGCAACATCGGCTCCGGGTACGGTATCAGGTACGACTCCTAACCTTCACACAAACCAACCTGCCACCTCCCACCCTCACTCGCCAAGCCACCCAACTGCCAATGACAATGCACCTCCATAGTCCATACCGAACCCACAAGCTGACCCCGATCCATCACCAGCTACATTACCATTACCAGATACCCAGCGTCGAGTGGTCACCCAATCTCAAAATAATATATTCAAACCGAAAGCCAAGTTTAACTACCTGACTACCGTATCTCCCTCTACAACACCGTCCACTGTTAAGCAAGCCAAGAAACACCAAGAGTGGCGTGACGCCATGCAGGCTGAGTATGATGCCTTAATGAATACTAAAACATGGGACTTAGTTCCTCGAGATCCAAACAAAAATATTGTTGCTTGTAAATGGCTTTTCAGGATAAAACGGAAACCGGATGGCTCCATTGACCGATACAAAGCACGACTAGTGGCGAAGGGGTTCACTCAACGCCCCGGTATTGATTATCACTCCACTTTAAGTCCCGTGGTAAAGCCGACGACAATCAGATTGGTTCTTTCGATTGCTATAAACCAAAATTGGGTTCTTCGGCAGCTTGATGTGAATAATGCGTTTCTACAAGGCGACCTGCAGGAGGAGGTCTATATGGCTCAACCACCTGGCTACGAATGCTCTGACAACCCAGATTATGTTTGTCGACTTCGAAAGGAGATCTACGGTCTGAAACAGGCTCCCTTGGCATGGTACATGACTCTTACTCAACATCTGTTGTCACTTGGATTTGTAAAATCGAAGTCGGACCCCTCTCTGTTTATGATGCATTCTGGGCACGTTCATCTTGTTCTTGTCTATGTCGATGATATTATCGTGACAGGAAATCAAGAGTCGGCTGTCACTCGGGTTATTGCATCTCTTGCGCAACGATTTTCGATTAAAGACTTGGGCCACCTTCATTATTTTCTCGAAATTGAGGTTGTTCGAATGTCTCATGGCATCACCTTGTCTCAAGCCTGTTATCTCAATGACCTACAAACTGAAAACATGCATGAGTGCAAAGCTGCAGCCACACCCATGAGCAACACATCAACATTAAAGCTGGTTGATGGCTCAGTCCCTTGTGATGCCACTCGCTTTCGCCAAGTGCTCGGTAAATTACAATATCTCTCACTTACGAGGCCGGACATCAGTTACGCAGTTAATAAGCTGTCTCAATTCATGCATTCCCCGACTGAGTTGCACTGGAAAGCACTTAAACGAGTGCTACACTATCTACGCGGTACCACTCATTACGGCTTGCACCTGCAGAAGGAATGTGATTACAGCTTGTCCATGTATTCCGACGCTGACTGGGCCGGAGATGTGGATGATTGACACTCTACTTCAGGTCATATTCTCTTTTTTGGCAACAATCCGGTGAGTTGGATGTCAAAAAAACAGCAGACTGTAGCACGATCTTCCACTGAAGCTGAGTTCAAGGCTGTCGCCAATGCTGTCTCTGAAGTAATCTGGGTCCAAAACCTGCTCCACGAGCTGCGCACACCTCTCCCTCGACCCCCTACAATACTTTGTGATAACATTGGTGTCCTATACTTGAGTCACAATCCAGCTATACAAACCAGAATGAAGCATGCTGCAGTCGACTTCCACTATGTTCGTTACAAGGTCCTGCAGCAACAAATCCGTGTGGTCCATGTTCATGCTCATGACCAGCTAGCCGATACGCTCACCAAACCGCTGGCCAAGTCCCTCTTCCATCACAATCTATCCAAGCTTGGTGTTGTTTCAACTACACAGCTTGTGGGGGGCATATAGGCGCAACACATGCACGTATGTTAATCAACCACATTGACCTTGTCAAATGGTTGTTATGATTAGAGATGATTCTTCTCATCTGTTAGCTACAAATTAGGTGTTTCAAATTCAAAATACTTAGCTGTAAATGAGTGATAGATTACATGTACAGTTGTATTTTAAAACTCCTGTAATTGCAACACTAAAGTAAGCTTTTTCACAACCAATCACTTGTGTTCATACAGATTCAAATAAAAATTCTTTGAAGACGGTTTCACGAATTGTCTTACTCTGGATATTCATCACCTAAGAACATTCTTCCAGAGTAACTGGAAATTTCGTTCAAACTCTTGCTTTTACAAGAGAGACGATGAAAGGATCTACGTCAAGGAGAGATCCACTTCCTGGAGCTTTTATAACATTCCCTAGCTTCCTCTCAATATCATTCAACTAATTTGTGGTGCCCGTAGTTTTTAAGCATCGAGTCATTTCATTTTGTTAAATGTTTATAAGAAGCATTTCCGTCCAAAAAAAAACTTCTCAAAAGCCGATCTCAGGATTCTTTGTTACTTTCCTGTGTAGACAAATTTGTGTTTATAAGCTTGCAATCATCTACTTCAGATCAAGGTAGATTGACAGGCACCACAGAAGTGGAACAAAAAGGGGATCACTGTAAAGAAATGGACTTTCTGGGAGAAATTTTCAAGCGACATTTCCGCAAGCTGTAGGATTTACAATCCCAAGACTGGCATATGAATCCATGCCAATGGTATAGCTTGTAAAATGAGGACTATCCTAAAAGGAACTAAATGCATCAGTACCAATAGGTTACTGATGAAACAATCTGTCATAAATAACACGCAGGACCAGTTTTGGCTACTGAATTTTGTTTCTTGTAACGGTAAAAAGAAAATATTCTAGCTCCACTCCAGGAAGCTATGGCAACAAACTACAAAGATCAGCCTTCAAGGCCCAATTTTGAAGTTATCCAAGCACAAACCTCATCCATCTCCTCCGGAATTGTGTAATGTCCAAGTCTGCATGTATAAGTAACAAATTCAGAATAGACATTACGCTAACGTGCGATCGCTCAATTGTCATATATTCCCAGCCCCCTTAGATCAGGCCTGGGTTTTACAAAAAGGAAAAACGAAGAATCATAACAGATATTTTTAAGGGGTATTTTCCATTACATACCCATTGTATGCTTTGAACGTGACATCCTGAAATCCTGTTGAGCCCAAAACCCGTGAGGATTTCTCACCAAATTTGTAAGGAACAACATCATCTCCTATGCCAAATCGAACAATATCATTAAGCAGTGACCAAAAGTGGTGCAAGATAAACCATCAAGCGATGCAAAAGTAGACTATAAAGTCTCAAGCATCTAACATAACTGATAAGACTTGTCTTCAATCTTTATAAAATATTTAACACACCTGATATAATACTTCTGTTGTAATATTTAACTTGAAAGAGTATTAACTCAAGTTCATACTAAACCAAATGCAAAAATGCCAAATTAACATTTCAAAACCCTGTTGAGTACCAATCATATAAAAATATATATATGCCAGACATTGGGATGCTTAGGTAAACCAAAGAACTGGAGAATAATTGGCAAGTGTCATATTTAGAAGAACAAAAATCCCTTACTAGGACAGACATTGATTGGTGTATGCATGTACTTATTCTTAAATTGGAATCACATTGTGTATATTAAATCATCGAGGATACCTTTCAAGTGACTTCAAGTTACTTGATTTTTATCAAACATACACACTGCATATTGAAGGCTGATTTAATAAATTAATTAAAGGCAATTCGTAGATCTAACTGAAATCATATCATCTTCAAATAGCTTGAATGGGATCCTTAGTGCTGTTGAATGCAACAATCACTAAATTATCTAATCTAATCAAGGCCTTAATTGAACTTCTGAAAATGTTTAAGGTATATATTGTACTATGTTTCAAACTTAAGGGGGCCTATTCTTTTTCAAAAATAATGAATTTTGAAAGAATAGAATATCATTTTTGTAATATCATAATTAGTTGGAATTTAGGAGAACTAATGGATTGTATCCTAAAAGATTGTGCCTGTAGCTTCCACTTGAGCTATGTATCATAAATTATTGGCCTTGCAAATAATTACAACCAATGAAAATGAAGAGCTACACAATATCAATAAGACACATGTATTATTTGGTGGTTGTGTTCCATGGAATTAGATTATCATGTAAATCTTCTGTCTATTTTTCGCTCCTACATGCTTTCATTCATTTTCATATCTCAACAGGTACATACTGTAAAGAAAAAGCTAATGCAACACGTACAAATCAAATCCAAAGTGAGACACATAGAGAGAATATCCTCCCCCTTCTAACTTTTCCTTCTTTCCTTCCCCATTGCACCAGTTCACCCCGGCTTGAACCAGGCCTTCGTTTCTCTTCTTGGCAACCCGCCATTGGTCTGCTTTTCCTGCGTTCCTTGTATTTTTGAGAAATTACCGTTATTGGTAAAATGTAAGCTAACAAGGATAGCTCTTCCTCCACTTCTCCGGTGGTCTTGCCCGACCCCTCCAACCCTCTGGACATCTACCAGTCAGCCTTCTCCCCCAACCACAAAGCTTGCATGGAATAAAGTCCTCGAGGACCTAGAATCCTTCGGTAACAGGTATATTCTGCCTAAGGAGAATGATGCTCCTATCACTCCGACGTCATGTATCCCACAACAGAGAGCTCTGAAATGGAAATGCTCACTTGTAGGTTGGTTCATAGACAAGAGGCTGACATTCCCACTTGTCAATCAATGGGCCTCCTCTAACTGGAAGTAATTAGGTCTAATTAGCACCTTGGTAAGTGAAGACGATTTTTAAATCTTCAGGTTTCCCACTGAAGAGCAGCACAGAAAATCTTGGATCTTGGCCCTTGGCACATCCAGGGCAAGCCTCTCTTTCTCAGGAAATGGGAATATGCCATTGCTGGATAAAACAAACTTGAAATCTATTCCATTATGGGTGCACATACACCATGTTCCACTGGAATTTAGGTCTTTGAAAAGGCCGAGCTACTGAAAATATAGCTAATGTTAAAAGAATTGGTTTTGCTCACATATGTGTTGAGGTTGAACTTGAGAAGAATCTCCCAGACTCTCTGTGGATTATGCGTTACAATGGGAAAGTTGAACTTGAGCAGCACTCAATCCAGCTATCCTATCCCTGGAAACCATTGAGAAATGGTTTGTCAAGGATGTGGAGGCCTAAAATCCAGGTGCAAGCTAACCATGATTCAACTGCTCCCCCTGAACCTAAACCACAGGAGATTGTTCACATATGAACTGAGGAGAACAAGGAGCCTGCGGATACCTCTCACTCCACCACTACTAATGACAAGAATACTGAGAGCCTTGAGATATCACAAACACAGAGGGCTCAACCCAGAATAGAAAAGAATCTAGTCCAATATCGCCAGATGGAAATGATACAACCGAGCAGGAGGGTAATCCACTCCTCTTCGCCAATCCCCCCACTTATGCAATCTCCAGACTGATGGTTTTGAACCTGGACCTACTAGTAGTAAAACTGGAAGGAAAAGGGGAAAAACCAGATTTAGCTCATGAAGACACTAACTTGGAATAACAGGGGCAACAACTAGGCCTTAAAGCCCTAATGGAAATCAAATGGCCAAATTTTGTTAGTCTGTTAAAGACCAAAATAAAAGAGGATAGTTATAATAGAGGCTTGTGGTTTCTGCGGAAGAACTAGACTAGACTCACCAACCATGCTGATCACCCTATCGGTAGCATTGTAGTACCATTTTATCCCTTGGTGATGCTCCTCTGACCAATTCATTCATTGTGAGCTTCTTGTGAAGCAATCCAATTGTGCTATCTTCATAACTGCAGCTGATTGGAAATTTCAGAGGCAATCTTTTTAAATGATTTACCGAGGATTCATTGGTGACTTCAACTGTACCCTTTCCCCTTTAGAGACTGAAAGCAAGTTGAAAAACCTACACAACTGTTTCCATGAGCTTACCAACATCACTGCAAGGCTTGGTCTCACTGACCTTAGATTCACTGGCTCCCTTTTCACTTGGAGTAGTAAACAAATTGGGAATAGAGCCAATCAGAAGGAAACTGGACAGATGCCTAATCAATGGCCCCGAGATCAGAACCATGCCTCTTAGTCAAGCTCATTTTGGCTCTAACTTGATCTCTGGCCATTCATACATGGAAATTGATATCAAGATTGGTAATGAATACAAAAATGGTCTATTTAGATTCTTCAACCCTTTGTTAACTCACCCCTCAGTGTAATTCTTGTTGAAGCTGTGAACAAAGGACTTAATGGAACTGTTGCCTTCCAATGTATGCAGAAGCTGAAATTTGTCAGAGCAGGATGTAAAGAATTATTGAAAACCAGCTCTGACCTTTAACAAATGGCTAAAAAGGGAACATTTGATCATCCTAACAGGTTGCAAGAATACCTCTCAAAGTACCGTGATGACCCTAAAGCTAAATCCTTTAAAGCTGAAACTTTGAACAGGTAACATTCAGCCTTAGCAGCCAATAACTCCCAGCTTAGACAAAAAGCGAGGATTGTATGGCTACAAGAAGGGGACAGAAACTCTAGATATTTCCACGACTTCATCCAAGGGAGTAGAAATAGAGATAGCATCTTGTCACCGCACGATCAAGATGGCAAAAGTATCTCAGGTCAGAATGACCTCAAGGAACTAGCTCACTTTTTTTTAAAATCTCTCTTGGAGTGCTCCCCCTATGTCTCTAATATTCCAATTGAGCTTGCAAGCAATAAATGCTATCAACCCTATTCACATCACTACTCTGCCCAAGGAGGCATTTGTTGATGAAATTAGAATCACACCATTTTCCTTTCAGCCAGACAAGTCTCCTAGTCTAAATGGCTATAATGCCAAGTTCTTCCAAGCTACATGGGGCATAACAAGTCCAATGGTGACCAAAAACTGTTCAAGAATTCTTCAACTCAGGTGAGCTCCTCACCAAACTCAACAAAACCTTCATTTGGTTTGGTCCCTAAAACCCCCAAACCTTCCTCACTCAATAAATATAGACCCATACCTTGTCGTAATGTGTTATACAAAGTAATTTCCAAGATACTGGCAAACAGACTGCAAGCAACACTACCTCATCTCATCATCCATGGCATTTTTCCAATTCCTTTCCCTACGTGCCTCATCAAGTGTTTGTGGTGTGGAAACTGAATTTATTTTTGTAAGAAAACACCTATGGCTTGGAGAACATTTGTCAAGTGAAGTGAAGTGTGAAATTGGGTACTTAGTGCATGTTTGTGTGCCCTTCGTAAGAGCTATAGGAACATACAAATCATCAAGCTCAAGGTTTTGTATTTCAGTACCTGATTCCAAGTTAGATCCTTGAGCCTGCTCTGGCAAGGTCTGGATAGCATTCCTTTGTGAGTAGACTAAGAGAGGCTTGTTAGGGATATGTGTAGTATTTTTTGATGTATTTGGTTGGGCACTTTCTGACTTATTTTGGTTAGATTGGTTAGGTGGTGCAGGGACAGTTGTGGCTGACTTAGTCTGTGTATTTGAGAAAGATAAATGAAGTAAGAAGTCAGTTTCCCTAACCTTATCTTCCACAGAATTCCCTATCTCCCCTTAAAGATAAGTATTAGGGAAGAAAGATTCACTCTCAACAAATGACACATCCTTGGAAATGAAGAATTTATGCAAGGGAGGATACAAACATTTATACTCTTTTTGTGGAGAGTAGCCAACAAAGATTCACTTTAGGGCTTGTGGGTCAAGTTTTCCCCTATTGTGAGCATGAATATGAACAAAAATAACACATCCAAACACCATTGCGGTTAGACTCTTTATATTAAAGTTGGGGAATAAATTATGAAGCATTTCTATCGATGTTTGGAACTCTAGAGGTCGTGAAGACAATCTGTTTATCAAGTAAACTCCAGTTAAAATAGACTCTCCCCAATAGTGTTTAGGGACATTCATTTGATATAATAATGCTCTAGTGACTTCAAGTAAATGTCTATTTTTACGCTCAACCATCCCATTTTGTTGAGGTGTATCAACACAAGATGAAAAATGGATAATGCCTTCATGTTGAAAGAAAGAATATAAGGTTTGATTAAAGTACTCCCGGGCATTATCACTCCTGACCCCTTTTATGCTCACCCCAAACTGGTTTTTTATCATATGGAAGAAATTAGAAAAAATATGATTGAGCTCCAATTTGTTTTTCATGAGAAAGACCCACGTGACCCTTGTGCAATCATCAATAAAGGTAACGAACCCTTTAGCTCTAAATACATTCGATATCCTTGAAGGTCCCCATATATCAGAATGAATCAAAGTAAAAGGAAATTTAGATTTATTATTGCTCAAAGGAAAGGAAGTACGACAATGTTTGGCAAACTCACACACATCACCATGGAAACTGTTACGAACATGTAGTACTCTTTTTAGGAGAAGATGGGACAAAGGAATGGTTCCTTGACTTGCAACAGTAATAAAAGAGCCCTTCGCAACTTTAATTTTTCTGTTACTAGGATAGGGGCCATAAGAAATTAAAAAATGATGAGAGGTAGCCATATGGTCTGTAATAACACCTAAATCTATGACCCAAGAATCCCTAGGAGACACTAATGAGGCACTAAGAGCATGAAAATTAGAAAAATCACTTGATTGGGCTCATGGACATGATGCACCAGCACCTTCTAGGGAATTCAGAATGCTCTTTAGGCGCTTAGTCTCTTTTTTTTAAGTCCTTTTGGTTCTGATCTACCTTGATCAGAATCTCCAGAGTTTGCAGGTTCAATGGCGTGAGCTTTGGCCCGTCCATTCTTGTTTGTCCCTTGTTTCTGTGCTGTTTGTGGCTTCCCATGTAACTTCCAGCAGCTCTCTCCAGTGCGACAAGGCTTCGTACAAAAACTGCACCAGACAGCTCCCTTATTTTGAGGATTCTATTGGTGTTGGTTAAGGCTTCTTTGTTGGCTTTCATAGACATTAATGCTACTTAGTCAGCAAACTTGGATTCCAACATCACAATTCTCTGGCTCTCTTCTGCTCAGATGAGTGAGAAGGCCTCATTCAAAGAAGATAAAAACCGAAGTTGGTCAAATTCAACATTAAGACTTGCTAAGAATTCAAAGATTCTTTCCCTTACTACAAACATTTGTAATTTGGCACTGTCATCACTGCATTGCATTTTAAGATTTTGATAATGATCCAACTTAAGCCAAAGACTCTTCATCATATTGTACTACTCAGTGACAGAGTGCATACCTTGCTTGGTAGATGAGATTTTGGTCTTAATCTCATAAATTAAAGAGGCATCATTTACCTTAGAATAAGATTGAGTAATAACATCCCATATCTCCTTAGTAGATAAGAGGAAAATGTAAGAGCCTCGAACGTTTGGTTCCATAGAGTTCCAAAGCCATGACATGATTAAGGACTCCTCTACATCGCAAGCCTCAAACTTGGGATTCGAAACAGCAAGAGCAAGTCCCAATTGGTGACAATTTCCCTTGCCCTTAAGAAAGTCTTACCCATTTGTGACCAGTGGAGGTAGTTTTTACCATTGAGTTGGTAAGATGGAAGCAAGGTGTGTAATTCACCAATATGGGTAGGGAGTACATTTTGGGATTACTAATAGAGGAGATTTTAGAGGAGGAAGAAACCTCCACTTTGGGGTTTTTGCTAGTAACAGCTTTAGTCATCTGTTTTCCAGAAAGCACTAATGGCAATGAAGGCCAAGTGTCAAAAAAAAAAACAGAGAAAGAAACCAAGAGTTATAGCATCCTACACTCTGATACCATGAAGAAAGAAGTAATCTTTTTTCTTATTTTGCATAACCAGTGTCGTTGAATATATAAACAAGTCCTATCCTAATTTAGGTAACTAAAATAGTTCCTATTTACAGCAATATCCCCTATTTCCAGCAATTTCCTAAAGTAAATATCCATGATATCCTCTTGCTTCCTATTTTATGATTAGGAAATAATTTCTCCTAAATCACTGTTCTGATTTTCATCACCTTTATCTCAAATGCCCTTTTATAAGACTATTCTAGCTTTACCTACTGAAGCTGTTCAATCTCAGCTGTCCTTACTCAGACTGGCTTAGCATTTTAGCTTGGGCTTCCTCAACAAACTAAGCACTAAAGAAGACTCCAAACTATTTGCAATGGCATTTGGGATGATTATCTATTTCATTTGAAAACAAAGGAACCATGTTGTTGATATTATAGAAATAATCAATGATATTATAAAAATAGAGATAATTAGTTGATTCTCTATAAATAATTAATTGATATTCTGTTAATTAGTTGAGATTTCATTACTTAGAGAATAAATAGATTCTTCTTAATTTAAGGAGGTAATTAGGGTTGTATTGTCCTATATATTCCTTGTACTATTTACCAAAAATTAAGAATTACTATATCTTATTTCTTCACTATATCAGAGCCACGACTCTTCTACAATATTTTTTCCTTTCTTCGTTCAAATTAGTCATAAATAGACTATCACTTAGTGATGACTAGCCAATGAAGAAACTCCTCCAACATTGATTTTAGCAATTCAAGTGTGACTAATCCTAGTGTTATGACAAGTACAGTACAACATAACTGTGATCTTCTTGGCCCAAATTCACCTTTTTAATTGACAAATCACTGGTTGAATAGTCAGAATTACCTAGAATGGTTGCAAACAATAAAGTTGGCCCTTAAGGGTAGAGGAAAACTCAGGTATTTTATTAGAGAGATAACAAGGCCAACTTCGGATGATCCAAATATGGCAGTATGGAGGTCTGAAAATTCTTTGATCATAACTTGGTTGATTAATTCCATGGAACTTGCAATTAGGAAACCTCATATGTTTTTACCAACAGCTAAAGATGTATGGAAAGCGATTCGAGAGATGTATTATAGCATTGAAGATTCTTCTCAAATTTTCAAACTAAAAAAGAAGCTATGGAAGGTCAAGCAAGGAGACCGCGACGTTACATTGTTTTATAACAAAATTGTAATTTTGTGGCAAGAATTGGAACTATGTTATGAAGATGATTGGGATTGTCCGAATAACAATCATCATCATCACACCCAGTCTGAAATCCCGCAGTGAAGCAGGGTCTGGAGAGGTCATATAGTACGCAGCCTTACTTCTATATAGTAGAGAAGTTTCCGATAGACCCAAATGCAGATGTGACATGCAAAGTAATGATGCGAGACACAGAAGAAATAAGGAAAAAAAGTACAAAACCAGCACGAAAAAAAAACCATAAGGACCTTACACCTTGTAGAGACCGACTCTTTTTGTCGCTAAGTGCACTAGGGTCTTCACGGAGCGGTCCTAAGGATAATGACTATCCTATGATTTAGGCGACCATCTCGGGAATCTTTCCCCGGCATTTGGTTGAACTTCCTATGTGATACGTGTGTTGTTTACCCTTATCCTATCATGCCAGACTTTTCTACTTCTAACAACTACCTCAATGAGGGCCAACTCTGACATATCTTTTTTTATCACTTCCCTCCATGTCTTGTAAGGCCTTCCTCTCCTCCTCTTGTAACCACTTAGGTCTATCAACTCACCGCGCTGTATCGGAGCATTAGAGAGCATCCTGCGCACTTGGCCAAACCACCTAAGCCTTAACCCTCTATCAAAGAGGTTTTCTCAGAAGTAAGGAGAGAGAAGATGAGGTAGAAAGTGATGATTGGCAACACCAAATCAAAGGTTGAAGGATCTGCACTCATGTCGAAAGGAATAGAGTATAGTGTACAGAATCTTAAGATACTTAAAGGAAACTTCAGGGAAAGGATTATTCTTCAAGAAAGTGATCAAAGGAGAGTTGAAGTCCACACTGATGCAGAATGGGCCGGGTCTCCTACTGACAAAAGATCAACTTCTAAGTATTGCACATATTTGTGGGGAAATCTAGTAAACTAGAAGAGTAAAAAACTCAGTGTGGTAGCCAAAAGTAGCGTGAAGGTAGAATATAGGGCAATGACTCAAGGAATTTGTGATATAATTTGGCTTAAAAGAGTAATGTAAGGACTAAAGAAACCAATGGAGCACCCAATGAAGTTGTTTTATGATTAAAAAAGTAGCTATCAGTATTGCCAACAATCCAGTTCAACATGATCAGACAAAGCATGTGGAGAATGATAGACATTTTATAAAAGAAAAACTTGAAAGTGGATTCATTTGCTTACCATTTGTACGTAAAACACAACAAACTGTTGATTTCTTCACCAAAGGGCAACTAAGACAAAATTTTGAGTTACTTGTAATCAAGTTGGGCATGATCAATATCTATGCATCAACTTGAGAGTGAGTGTTGATATTATAAAAATAATCGTTGATATTATAGAAATAATCAGCTAATTATCTCTTATTATTTCTATAATATTAGAGATAATTAGTTGATTCTTTATAGATAATTAGTTGATATTCTATTAATTAGTTGAGATTTTATTACTTAGAGAATAAATAGATTAATTTAAGGAGGTAATTATGGTTGTATTGTCTTACATATTCCTTGTACTATTTATAGAAAAATTAAGAATTATTTTATCTTCTTTCTTCTTCTAGCCTTACCTGTTGAACCTGTTCAACCTCAACTGTCCTTACTTAGACTGGCCTAGTATTTTAGTTTAGGCTTCCTCCACCAAACTAAGCATTAAAGGAGACTCCAAACTGTTTGCAATGGCATTTGGGATAATTATCTATTTCATTTGAAAACAACGGAACCACATAATCGTTGGTAATTGCACATGAGAGCAAGGGTTCAACCTTCCAAAGTTTACCTTCAAACGCAAGCTAGCTGCCATGGTTCATGATATTCTTCATGACTTATCTTTAGAATTACAAACTGTATTGGCACTATAACATCTCTAACTTGTAGTTAGATAGCCTTATAAGTGAACTACTTAACTGCCCTCTTGCTCTTTTGTTAAGTTGTAATTCCCCTAAAGGGCCTATTGTACATGGTTTCCTAATAGCTTTATAAATATTCAGCTTTACTATTCCAAAAAAAAAAGAAAGAAAGAAATATTTCTAGCCGCTACATTATAAACAATTGATAGATTCGAAACCCAACTATTAAGTCACTTCTTATGACTCAAATAAAAGCCTCTACCAAGTCTATTCCCCCTTTTAAGAAAACCAAGATAACATAATCAACCATATATGAGAGCAATGAATACCTTTTCCATGACAAAGCAAAATGGGTAAGGACATGGCACGCCTTGCAGCTCCATCAACTCCTTCTAGTTTGTTACTTAAGCTCCTATATGTACAGGCAAAATAATTAACTATAAAAGATATATAGAAGCCTACTTATCAAGAGAACATGCAAAGGAAGTAGCAAACTTTGAGCAAGGAAGCCAGCCACTTAGTCCCACAACTGCACTCAAATTTGTTGGATATGGTTGCCCATTTGCATACTTCCCTGATGTAAAACAGGTCCCAAAATATAAGGCAGCTGCAGCACCCATGCTGAATCCTCCTACACCAACTCTAACTGCAAAAAGAGAAATAGACTTAGAATGGAATCCAGATTGCAAAATATAACTCACTTCCAAAGTGGCATTATTTAGTTAGTTATGACACAGCCCACTGCATTTATTTATTAAGTATGATATAGTCAATTATTCACCACTAGAATAAAATTTATTTTCATTGGAAGTTAATTCTCTAATAGTAGATAACATCAAGTACAAGAGTGCAAGAGAAATGAAGATGAAACGTACTATCAGCTGGCTCAGTTGACAGCAAATTTGCAACATGTGCAGCTGCGGCATCTAAGCCCTCTAAATCATCAGGAGCATCTTCAGAGAAGTCTTTCACATCAAACCCTAAATTTAGTTATTCCAATATATCAGGTCCTTTTAGAAAAAAACAAATTGTGAAACCATGAAATATACATAATATAAACTATCTTTCGAAATGGAATCACAGCAAAATAAAAAAGAAGTGAACAAAATGGGTCTTGAGAAAAATTCTTTCTTTAACTTTATTTCCAATTTACATTTTATGATACAAAACATGTCCACAAGAGGGTGAATTTAAAAGACAAGGTAAAAAAGATGAAGTTATTAGACAATGAAAACTTACAAGCCGTTGATGGGAAGCCACCAAAAGCACTAATTGGTTGAGTTGGGGCAGTTGGGCATATCCACTTAATCTATGCATGATTTAAAATAAATCTCTATCACAATCACTGTAATGTAAACAAAAAGAGGTTTCTATATGTGCCCCTAATATAGTTTGTTTCAACATACTTACATTTCGCAGGGGGAGGGTCTCTAGTAGCTGGGACCAGCTGCCAAACAAGATTAAAAATGAATATGAAGTAAGTACTCTGATATGCAAGGTGCACTCTTAGAAAAGAAAATACGGAAAAAGACTAGCTCAATTAGGAAGTAATTGAGTGGATATTTTATTTAGGCAATAATCATCTTATTTAGGAAGTCTATTATTTTCATAAGTCTATTTTTATTAAGAGAATAAGTTATCATATAAAAATTCCATTTTACTTTAAAAAACTCCATGTATTAAACCTATTTAAAAGGCATTATGATGAATAAGAAAAGAGTTAAAATTTTCCATAAAAATAGTTGACAGAAAGCTTATCAAAGACGAGTTTTATAAACAGCAACCATATGACCTATAAAGGAGAGAAACTCTAACAAGGGAAAAGAGGATTTCCTTGTGAGTCATGATGTTACTAAATCCTACACAAAACACATATCATACTTCAATAAATGAACTGAGTAATCTAACACTCCCGTACATTTTCTTCCTCTTTCCAATGTCTCCTTAAGGGATAAATGAATCTTTAGTACTCTTGCCTACTAAATTTCACTGATTTAGTATTTCTATTGTACCTTTTCAACTCCGGTTATAGTATTTGGAGAAAATCAATATAGCACTTCCTGTCAACTTCAATGACAATTTGATGGACAATATGATCTTTAAACGTCCTACTTATATTGTCATCATGATCTAGTCTTCAACTTTTTTCTACTCAAATCCTCCAACTTGAAAAACTATGGTAATAATATATGCAAAAATGAAGAAATACACGATACTTGTTGGTTGTGACAATAGAGAGGATTTCATTGCATTATTTGAGTAATAATAAGACCCTAACGGGAAAAATAGAAATTACGAATACTGTAGGAAGATCCTATAATTTAGTGGGAAAAGGGCAAGTGAGAAAGTATTGGAAAAGATTTATTAGCATGATTTGGTATCAAATAGTTAAAAATTTCATAGGAAGCTTGATATGGATTTGAAATTAACTCGTTTATTGACCACAAAAGGCATAAAAGTGAAGTTTGGTACTTGGCATTGAAATTTTCATCACCGAAATGCCTTCGATATAGGAAGAATTACAAACATGCTCTAGACTCAAGTTTAACGCATAATAAAGAAAGTAGTTCATTCGACATCTCATGAGGAAGTATCAATAAACAAGAATTCCACTTATGGTGCCTAACCCAGCTACAAGAAAGAAAGGTGGGAAGATGTTGTACATGCTTGTTAAGCCACCACCCATCTCTAACTCCAATTAGATCAATCCCAAAAACCAAAAAAGAAAAAAGAAAATACTCTATCACGCGAGAACAAAGCTGTGGAGGAGGCACAGTACATTAATGATTAGCATATAAGATCCACCAACATTAACAGTAACGAATACAGGGAAAGTGATGTTACCTAGAACCGTTATCACCAAGACCATGAAGCCAAACTACAGTGGCCTTGTGACTACCTTTGGGTCTGACAACATAAGTCCTTCCAAAATCAAATGTTCTTCTAACGGATTTAACACCTGAAAAAATGATGTGTGAAATTAACTTTAGCTCGAAAAGACAAGTAAACACAGGAACTTTTTTTCTCAACACCTTTGTTCCAAAATGGACAACATAAGCCATCCAAGCACGCTAGGACCCAGAACACCAAAAGGGTGAGTAAGATTCATGTGGTGATTATAACTAAGAGCTTCCTTTTATTAACAAAATTCAGAAAATTAATGCAATAAGAAGAATGGGGAAGGTGAATGGAATGACCAGAAGCCATTGAAGGATCAATGAAGTTCATACAAGCCCCTCTAAACTCCAACAAGAGAAGATCCTGCAATGGAGAAAAATAAAAGAAATGAAAACCAGAAATTTTACTGTCAGCAACAAGCCAAGAGCTCCGTGAATCATGGAAGCATTCTAAGCGTTGAAGACCCGACTGACTTAGGCCCACATTAACGGTGTACCAAAAGTCAATAAGGACAATGATATCACAGTCATCAATCATTGAGAAAGCGATACAACAAAATCCTTTCAATTCAAAGAAAAGAAAGAGAAAAAGAGAAACTATTTTCGGATGATAACCGAAGGCAGAAAGGTCAAAGATGAGCACCGAGCAGAGCGCAAACCCAAAGCAAAAGTCCTATCCTCTCCTCTCCTCGCCCCTCCACAAAAACCACTCCGGAATTGGGTCTTCGTTTGACTTTCTTGTCCTCTCCTCGGACGTTGCGTTTTTATCTCAATTATTTTTCTTTTTCTCGTCTCGTTACTATCCTAGTTTGAATCTCAATCATTTTTCAACTTTCAAACAAAACAAAAAAAAACTTAATTGTAAGAGAGCCTACTACATACAACTAAATATTGAATTAGGAAATAACACATTGCTGTTTTTTTTTTTTTTCAATAAAAGGAAACTGTAAAACAGATTACAAAATGAGTCTGGGGAAACTAATGCCCGACAGATCCTCAAGAAAGAAGCATTGGCACCCTATAGGTGCAGTATCAAAATAAGTGACGCCTACATCAAAATTAACAGAGTGAGTGGCAAGCCAGTCAGCACTTCTGTTGCCTTCTCGGTAAACATGCCGATGGACAACAGTCCAATTAAGGTGAAACAGTTCGCGGATGCTCGCGACAATAGGGCATACCACTGGCGTACGGGAACCCGAGGAAGACAGGAGCTAGTGCAATAACACATTGCTTTAGTTAAGAGAACGGGGGAAAAGGAAAGAAACTTGCTACAGTAACAAATCACTCTTGCTATAGTAACATCGTTCACCTCTTCAGTTCTTCGACACTCATCCGGCATTACCTCTGGGCAACCCGCTTGCCTTCGTTCTCTGCCACCCATGAACTCCCACCACTCCCCTGATGCCAATGGACGCACGGCCAAGAAAGTCAGAATTCGGGAACGCGAGGCGGATCTCCTGCCTTCAACGCCCTCTGAGCCACAACATCCCTTAAGCTACAGAGCAATTGTCACAGGGTTCGGCACAGCAGAAGGCACCACACAAGCAATCGCATGGCCAGAGGAAGAGCCTATCAAAACTTCAGAAGGCGACATCAACATTGTGCAAAGCGGTCATGGCTTAGGAGTGGAACTTTCCCCCACCTTTAAAACCAAGTTGGATCAACTCTGGACTAACGCTGTGGTGGTCAAGCTCCTGGGGCGTAAACTAGGCTTCAACATGCTGCAGGATCGGCTTCCCTCCTTGTGGCACCCTAAAGGCCCAATGAAAATCGTAGACCTGGAAAACGAATTTTATCTCATCAAGTTCAAGGAAGAGGCCGATTTCATCCATACCTTAACACAAGGGCCTTGGATTCTCGCTGGCCACGTTCTGTCAGTGCAACCATGGGCGCCGAAGTTCCGCCCTTCCTCCTGCAAAATCACTCAAGTTGTTGCGTGGGTCCGCTTCCCTGATCTTCCTATTGCTCGTTATCACCCCTCCATCCTCACGGCCCTCGGCAATCTTGTCGGACACACGGTGAAGATTGATTCCACCTCCCGACAAACTACCCATGGTCGCTTCGCTCGCGTCGCTGTCACGTTGGACCTCAGCTCCCCCCTCCGTTATGTGGTTGAGCTAGACAACGAACTTATTCGTGTGGCCCATGAAGGATACAGCTGTCCTATCTCGCCCAGCACCGTCGCCAGGCCCCGAGACCTCTTCCCCTCCTCCACCATCGTCGACTCCTGCAGTCAGTAGCAACGCCCCCGCTTTTACCGCAGCTCCCGCAGCCGCCTACAGGCCGTGGATGCAAGTCAGTCGGTAGGGTCGCCGGCCTCCTCCCGCCTCCACTAGCGGTAAACCCTACCGGCCCACCCCCGCACCTCCGACTGGCTCGCGCGGATCCAGGTTCACAACGCTCTTCGTCCCTGACCAGTCCGCTCCTCCAACGTCTCCCCCTGCAACGGTCGAGACCCGTCCTTGCCCCGATTCCCCAAGCTCGTTGGCTCCCAACCCCATGAACCCTCATTCCATCACCCAGCTGGTTACGCGTAACAATAGCCATTTGGGGGAGAACCAGGCATTCGAGGGAGTTAACGTCTCCCTGGCCGACACGACGCAGTCTGGACAGCAGTTTCCCCACCCACTGGGCCAGGCCCAGGTCCAGCAGTCTTCAGGCCCCTCCTCCATAGCCCATGTCCAGCTTGACCCCTCCCCACCAGCCCCTCTACCTCGTCGGCCCAGCCCAATTGGCCCTCCTCACCAGATCCTCCATCGCCAAGCCCAGTTCCCGCAGAGCCCAACCCCGTCCCAGCCCAGTCCAGCCCACATCGCCCTAACAATCCCTTCCCATGTGGAAATAGTCATCCCGCACTCCGCCCCTTCCATGGATCCCCAGGCCGCCTTGGATAGCAGCACTATGGAAATGGACCCGGGAGGCCCAACTCCCGACTCCCACTCGTCCCACCACGGCCCTGGCCAGGAGGCAACCACTCCTCGCCCTCCCGACCCACTCCCAGGACCACAGCTCCTCGTGGCCTCCGATACCGCTTCCGAGTGGCTCACCCACGGGGACTGGAATATCTTTTTCAATCATGCTATCACCCGCACCAAACGTCGTCAAACGAGAATCACGTCCCTATCTAACGGGGACGGTATCGAGTATACTACCCCCTCTTCCCTCCACGGTTTAGCGCAATGACATTTCGAGGCTTTATACCTTCCCGACAGTACCTCCCCCCTTGGAGTCTTCACGGCCATTTTCCCCCGCTCCCGCGGATTGCCCACGATGATTTCACTCGACCTTTAAGCTTGGAAGAAATCAAGACGGCTTTTTTCACCATGGCTCCTAATAAAGCCCCGAGTTTCGATGGCTTCACCGAGCTGTTCTACCAATCTCAGTGGGACACTGTAGGCCCTTCGGTGGCGGGCTTCCTCCAGCAGATCTTCCGCCACGAAATCTGGGACTCCGAACTAAACCGTACCATTTTGGTGCTCATTCCAAAAACCCCATCCCCGGCTACGATTTCGCAGTTCCGCCCTATCGCTCTGTGCACTGTTTTATACAAAAGTCTCACCAAGATTATCGTGAATCGGCTCAAACCTTATATCGCGGATCTCGTTGCCCCCACCCAGTGTAGTTTTATTCCGGAGCGTCTTATCACTGACAATATCATCATCACCCAAGAAGTCATCCATTCCATGAAGAGGAAATCTGGGCATAAGGGACTCATGGCTATCAAAGTAGACCTGGAAAAAGCTTATGATCGCCTTCATTGGGCTTTCATTCAGGACACTCTTCTTGATGTGGGCCTCCTGGTAGAATTGATTACTCTCATCATGAAGTGCATCACTACGGTCTCTCTCCAAGTCAATTGGAATGGGGAATTAGGCGATGCCTTCACTCCCTCCCGCGGTCTTCTCCAGGGGGATCCTGTCTCCCCATACCTCTTCGTTCTGTGCATGGAACGGTTGGGACATGTCATTACCCAAGCTATGTCCCACGACCGTTGGCTCCCGATCAAATTAAGTAGGACTGGACCACCCTTTTCGCACTTATTCTTTGCGAACGACCTCATTCTCTTCGCCGAAGCCTCGATCGACCAGGTGCGCGTCATACGGGAGGTCTTGACCTCTTTCTGTGACTCGTCTGGTCAACGAGTGAGCGGGGCTAAGTCGAGATGTTGTTGTTCCCGCAACGTCCCCCACCACAAGACACACCCTCAGTACCACCTTAGGCTTCTCTCGTACTACCGATCTCAGTCGGTACCTAGGTGTTCCTATTCTGTATCAACGAGTTAGCAAATACAGATACTAGCACATCCTCGATAAGGTCCACCAACGATTGTCTGGCTGGTCGGCCAAACTCCTTTCCTTTGCTGGCCGAATCACTCTTGCCCAATCAGTTTTGGCCGCTATTCCGAGTTACACCATGCAGATTGTCCGCTTACCTCGCAATCTGTGTAATGAGGTGGAGAAAGTCATGCAACAATTTTTGTGGGGTTCGTCGGCCGAACACAACAAACTCCACTTAGTCAACTGGGCGAATGTTTGCCAACCGAAGGATCTGGGAGGCCTCGGCATTCGGAGTATTCGGGACACTAATGACGCTTTTTTAGCTAAGCTTGGCTGGGCCTTGGTCACCACCCCACAAGCTTTATGGGTTCGCGTGCTCTCCGATAAATATAAGTTCGACGCAACCCACATCTCTCCCTCCCTGCCGAACACCAGGGGCTCCATGGTATGGCGCAGTATACGGGCCACCTGGCACATCGTCTACCACGGAATGAAATGGATGATCGGTGATGGCACTTGCACGCGTTTCTGGCTCGATCCTTGGATCACTGGCACTGGACCGTTGGTTTCCCACTCCTCCCCTCCTATTCCCGAGTCGCAGCTCCACCTTCGCGTCTCCCACTTTGTGGATTCTACTGGCAATTGGAATTAGGCCGCCTTCCAATCCTGGCTACCCTCCCCGATTTGTCGCCTTATCGCCGGCACGCTCCCGCCTAAACCATTTCTTGGGCCCGATAGAATGGTTTGGGGTGCTTCCGACAATGGCCTTTTCTCCGTTGCATCCTCCTACTCTATGCTTCAGGAGCACGATGTCGCGGTACCTCATGGGGTTTGGCAGGCCATTTGGCAATGGCCGGGACCGCATCAAGTCTGCTCCTTCCTTTGGCTCCTTGCGTATGACAGATTACTAACGAACCAACATTGGGCCCGGAGGCATCTCACGACGGACAGTTCGTGTCCTCACTACCCCTCTGAAGAATCCTCCATCCACGTGATTCGCGATTGTCATAAGGCTCGTCGAGTGTGGATCGCGCTTTGGCCCCATCTCGCTGCAACTGACTTCTTCACACAACCGCTTCGGGACTGGATCCTTTACAACCTCCACCATCACCACCTCCCTCTAGGCCACGACTAGGTCGTGCTGTTCGGAGTCACCTGCTGGTTTCTTTGGGCATGGAGGAATAAGTCTATCTTTGACCTTCACTTCACTTGGCCTTCTTCTCCTGATTTTTTTATTTTGTCTTATGCAGATCAACTCCGCATAGCTTCGGAGAGGCACAGAAGCTATGACCCTAACCTGAGGCCCCGCCAGGAGATCAGCGTCAGCTGGACCATGCCACCACCCAGATAGGTCAAAGTCAATACCGATGGGGCCAGCAATCGGTCCATCTCCCTGGCCACAGCCGGTGGCCTCATCCGTGACAGCACAGGGCGTTGGCTAGCTGGTTTTACCCAGAACCTCGGTTGGTGCACTCCAAAGTCTGCTGAGCTCTGGGGTGTTTATACCAGCCTCTCCCTTGCCTGGCGTCTCGGCTTCCGCCACATAGAGTTGGAGGTTGATTCGACAGCAGTGCACCAGCTCCTTTCTTCCTCGGGTTCCCGCACGCAGGTGGTATGCCCTATTGTCATGAGCATCCGCGAACTGTTTCACCGTAATTGGACTGTTGTCCATCGACATTTTTACCGAGAGGGCAATAGAAGTGCTGACTGGCTTGCCACTCACGCTGTTAATTTTGATGTAGGCGTCACTTATTTTGATACTGCACCTATAGGGTGCCAATGCTTCCTCCTTGAGGATATGTCGGGAATTAGTTTTCCCAGACTCATTTTGTAATATGTTTTGACAGTTTCCTTTTAATCCAAAAAAAAATATTGAATTAGGAAATAGGGGTTGAATGAGCTACTCAAGAGAGACATAAGTGAGAATATAAAACTTTTCCAGGGATTTTCACAAATCTTAAGGGGCGTTTAGTTTGAGGGTTTGGAAATAAAGGAATGGAATAATTGTAAAAAATAGTGTTTATTTTGAGGTTTTCAATTTTAGGAGAATAGATTTATCCCATTAAATTTGAAAATCTACTAAACCCACCAAAGAGGGTGGGTATCAAGTTTTATTCCAATATAAGTTTTTATCACATTTATTTTTTATTCTTTTATTCCCAGCCTTTGCCCTACCATCCTCTTTACTTCCTTATCGTCTCTCAATTCCTTACGATCTTTCATCTTGCCTTATTGCGTCTCATCAACGAAGGAATTTTTTATTCTGCACCTCCAGGTATATTTTCTGAAATTCCTTGTTTTAATTTGACGTTAAATGGAGATAGCCTCAACAAACATATGAAGGGCAAATTATTTTCATTTTTATTGAGAGTAAAAATAGTATTATATTATCTTTCATTCTCATTAATGCAACAAACTAAACAACATTATTAGCATTAATACAGAAACCCAAGTTACAAACCAAACATCATTTTTTATTTTTCATACCCATCCCCATCCCTTTCTACTATACCTATATCTATAACCAACCCTGTGCTCAAACCAAACGCCCCCTTAGTATATTCAAAGGGGTGTTAGCTTAGTAGATATACGAGTTAACTAACTAGAGAGTAAATTGTTGTAGCTTGAGGGAGTAAACTTTCGTGCCGGTCTAGTCTAATATATTTATTTTAAGTTCACAGAACCATGAAATCAAAACTTCTTTTTTATTGATTCTTTTGCTATCAATTTAAGTTTTATATTAGTTAATCAAAATCACTAATAAAATTAGTTTAGAATAGTTAGAAGTTTAAGGTTTTCATCCACACTACTTCCTCTCGATGGATCAACTCCTACAAACCACTATACTACTTTCCAATAAAAGGCACAATTCCTTTAGTAGTGCATAATAGATTAGTATTAGAAAATTTTAAAACTTAAATAGAGAGAACACAAAACACATTCAAAATTTTTTTAGCATTGTTGTTAGAGAAAGCAATTGGTTTTAAGAATACCTATTAAATATTTTTCTAGTCTTATGTATATTTTTATTTTTGTTAAGTTTCTTTATAAATTTCTTATTTTGTTTTCCATTATACTTGTCTCACTTTGATTTTAAGGGTATATGTGGTGTATGATAAGAAGTGGACTTTCTATTTACTTAGAAGAAGACTCACAGCTTAGAAGAACACTTTGTTGGAATTAAAGGGAACAACCTAAACAAAAAACTAGAGATACATTAGACCTACAATCTGAAATCATAAAGGGAGAGTACAAAATAATGATGAAGTATTCCAAACCATCCTACTTAGGGATGCAATCTATAATTGCAATACTTGATATTAAACCAATTATTTCAAGATCAAGCTCAATGTAATTTAATGTGCTACAACAAAATGAAGAATTGATGGATCACTAGATAAGGATACCGACGCACACAATATTAAATTCTTACCAATTTTTGACACATTTATAGTTAATAGGGTAATTAAAAATTCCATTTGGTTGAGTTTATTCACGTCTATACTAAGGGATTAAGTGAAGCAATAGCTGAAAGTGTAACATGTCAGATCAATTACTATTTGGGAGTCTTGAGGAGAAGTATCTTTCTAAATACTTTCTACCATCCAAGAAAACAAAGTTAACAAATGATATATCTTGCTTCCTGCAATTTAATAACAATTGTCTCTATGAAACATGGGATAGATGTATTGATTTGCTGAGAATTGGTTGCACCATAGCCTTTCCATACGGATACAAGTCCAGGCCTTCGATTATGGTTTAGTCAATCCTAAAAGATAGATGATAGATGTTACAGTGGCTGGAATATTGAATGATAAGACTACAAAGGTTGTCATAGAGTTGATAGAAGAGATGACAATCAATAACTACTAATTCTAGTAAGGGAAAGGCGAGAACAATAATATCAATAAGAATACATAAGGTAGATGCCATAACTTTTCTAATAGCTTGGATGGAGGTGATAATGAGAAAATTAGACAACATAAGCTTGCCATTAAGAATAGTTCAAATTATAAGTTATGAATTCTATAAGAGCGGACATTAAGGTATGAAATACCTAGTTGGAAATCCTATGTTTAAATTGGTAAAGCAAGTTCACTTTGTGGGAATGATTTTAGAGGCAAAACTATCCTCAAAGTAAGAAGTGTCATTTAGGGTTAAAAAATCATCTGAATTCTCCTAAAGTTATCAATAAGCTTAAAAGCGTCCCTCTCGAGGATTTCAACATGTTCAAAAAGAGGAGCAATTGAGTCTAGAAGAGATGATAAGAGACTTCATGCAAGCTACTACTTTTCAATTCCAAAATTATAAAGTTTTAATAAAGAATCTGGAAGCTTAAAATGGTCAACTAATGAAGTTATAATTGAGAGACCACAAGGCACATTATTTAGTGTGATAGGTGCTTAGTTGATTGTGAAATTATTCCATAACACTTAGAGATTATTGACATGAAATTGTTTAAGATACTCACTTTGACTTATATGTGGTTTTAGGCACAATTTGGAAGCAAAGCAGTTAAAGTGACTCGAAAGCATTATAATTGAGTCATTTTCCGAAGATTCACATCCACTTGTCTTCATGGAACAACAAAGAAGAAGATTAGAGCAAGAGAAGGCAAAATAAAGCATAAAAGAATGGGATAAAGCATAAAAGAATGAAGGATCAAATTGCTCATGGCATGCTGGAAAACATGCATAGCCATGAGTTATCACTCACGGCTGTGCATGTTTTTACATGGCCACGAGGGTTGCTACCAATTATTTAATCATTTAAGGTATAAAGCAAGCAATGTTATGCACTTAGACGTGAATTTAATGGATAAAATCATTTAAAAATTTGTGAAAATCGAAGGAGTTGGACAGCTACATGTGAGTGGAGTGCTTAAGCAAAGAATTGGAAGATGAAGACACCTAACGTGCACACACACACAAGCTGTCCATTTTGCTACATTATAAACCCAGCTGTCCTATGCAAGATATCTTATGGATAAAATGTGACAAAGCTTGGGGAATAAGAAAAAAGTGGACAGCAACTGAAGGACATTGGTTGATTACAAATAAGACAAAAAGTGGACAGCAACATGAGGGGTCCACTTCGGTTTAGAAATGCCACCTGTCCCTTTCATTTAACCTAGAATTTAAGGTATAAAGAATATATGGATGGGGGACAAAAAGGAGGGCTAGTGATGAGTAAAAAGCCGAGAGTGAATAAAAGGCAACAACTCCTTCATTTTTATTTCCTTCAGTTTTGAGACAAGTGGAGCAGCTGGAAGACCTCTTTGGTTAAGCCTCATCTCCCATAGTTTTTAAAATATTTTTATAATAATAAATGGAGGTGTCGGCTGGGACGTGTGTAAAGAACTAAGAGTGAAAAGAAATACAATAGCTTATATTTTATCCTCTTTGGTTTTGGAAGATTGGGATGGCTAGGAAAGAGTTTTGTAAGCTTGTTTATGTTGTCCTCTTTTGTTTCCAAGATGGTGGTAGGGTTGGGGCAAAAGATGAATAACGTGACAGCCATGGAGAAGATGAAAGGTTAGACGTCTCGACGTCGATTCGGAGGTGACATCGATGCTAACGACTTGGGATAAATGTATTTCTTTATTTTTGTTGTTTCTTTCTCTCATTAGAATTGAATATGTTATCTTGTGTTTATTGAATTGGGTATTATGAAAACATAATTTTAATGCATTCATTGAATCGTTTATTTGCAAACCTATTGTTAGAATTTTGATGTAGTCCATAATTGTTATGTTGAAATTCATGTGTAGCAACTAATGATTTGTAATCATTAGGGATAATATGACCTAGGTTAAATGACATATCGTATGTGGTTGTTGCCTTAATTAATCAAATATCCTAATTCATAATGCTACTATCTAATTAAATCTAGAGATCATATCCTAGGTTATTCGGTAGTTAGGTTTAATTAACAATCATAACTAATTAAACAAAACTTAAGAGAAAACTCAGGTTAATTATTAACCCATGATTGACAGTTACTAGGAGAGATTTATGAACAACAAATCAAGGAAATATGTTTAATTATGGTGTAGGCCAAGATTGAACCAAAGAATCAGGTTCCTACTGAATTTTCCACTTTTATCATTTTTTGTATGTTTTCTTTAATTTGTTTTTATTAGTTAGTTTCATTTTATTTTCTTCTTTCTAAAACCAAAACCCCTGGTTAAACCTAAACACTGGTTAATTTTATTTCAACAACTTTACATGCACTCTTTGTGGGATCGACCTAGACTCACCACTACTATTGTAGTAGGTTTAGTTATTATATTTTGACTAGCTTTACATGTTGTCATAGTGATACCATGCCCAACCTTAAGGAATAAGCAAAGGAAGTTGCCTTAAGGGATAAGAATTTGATTGATATAAAAAGGGAAGAAGATAATAAGGTAGTGACACTAGTGTTGGGATACTGATTAAGAATAGGTTATTGTTGGTGTCTATATTAATAAGACATTAATAAATTTAGGAACAAGTATCAATGTAATATATTATGCTAAGTTAAAAAGATTAAGACTAGGTGAAATCAACACCTATTAAGAGACTAATGTATCTTGTTGACAACTCGATAAAAGTTCTTAAGGAGAATGTGAAGATAAAAATTGATATGTTCATTTTTCTAATACATCTTATATTTTAGATATCAAAGAGGATGAGAAAAAAATCCCTATTATTAGGTAGACCCATCCTTAATATAGCAGATGGAATAATAAATGTTAGGAAGGTGAACTAATACTTAGGGATAGAGATGAAGAACCTTTGTTTTCAAATGATGAAACTTTGTTTATGCTTAATAATGACTATAGACAAGCTTCAAATTATGAAACTTTTTTAATGCTTAATAACAACTATAGACAAGCTAATTGTTCCAATATTTTGCATTAAGTCATCAAGGAAGGAGTGCCAAGGAAAGGAAGAACAAATGCAAGAGTAAAAAAGAAGGTCAAGATGAGAGAAAATGACCCTTTAAATGATAACTTTTCATAATAATCACAAAGAAAGAAGAAACCTCATTATTGCAAAATTGATCAAGTTGAAGATAAGAATCTAAGTAAAAGAATTATAAAGAAGTGTTTGTTAAGAGGTAACCTAATTGAAAATTTTAAAACTTTTCAATTTTATTTAGAATATTTAGCATGACAGACCAATAATTTAGGTATTTATTTTTAATCATTTAGGATTCATTTTTAATTAATAGGTTTATATATTTTATTGGATGCATTGTTATTTATGTTTTATGTTTTTTTTTATATCGTACCTTAAAGCCAAGTAGAACAATTGGCTCCATAACTTGGGAACACCTATGTTCCTAACCATGTTTTAATGAAACTCTTTCCATTATAATCCATAGTCTACATCATGCCTATACCTTAATTTATGTCTTGAGCAGTTGAATTTCTTATGGAGCTACAATTTACATCATGGTTGTCTTGCAAACTATATCCTAAAGTTTTTAAAATAAAGGGGTCAAGCTAGATGTTCTACTTTTGTACCTCTCTTCAAACTTCTCCTAGTCTCTTATATACCATCTACCCAAATCGAATTTTTTATTAATACCCACAAGGTTTTTGACATCTCTCTTAACTTTCCATTAAGGTGTTTAATTTTAGGTCAAAAGGTTACTTGGCTTTTTAAACAAATCTTTAATTCTCATTTATATTTTAATAATAAATGTTATTATTTTACTTGGTTTTCTATTTCTTTTCTGGTGATGCTGTCGCCTGCAACCAAATTCAAAAGAAATCACTCCGTTAAAACAAATTAATGTAATAGCGATAAGTAGATATTGTTCCTACGAGGAATCTTTAAGGTAATGAGTTTACGAAATAAAACGAAACAAATAATGAAAGTAAAGGGGGGTTTTGGTCACGGAAATATACGAAAATTATGAGAAAAAATCACAAATCGAAAGAAATAATTAAATCTAAAAAATCAATGAGAAAATACTTTGGTTTTGGGTCACCGATGTTATCATGCTATTATGGATCCTCGACATAAAATTGTAATCATTAACAAACATTCATTGGGGAAGTTTCTCTTAAGGGTAATGACTAGAAACATGTATCCTAGCATT
>JANIPM010000231.1:30286573-30303491 GCA_027478405.1 Erythroxylum cassinoides
ATTTGGTGAGTAACCTAGCTGGTTTCTCAATTATTAATTGTTTAGAATTTCGCACTTATAACACTGTGGAGAATAATGGTGGGCCTTGCGTTTGTTTATGCTTGAATTTCAGACCGAAGGTGTCCGATGGATCGGAAAACAGAGTTCACTATTGACTTAGTTCCAGGTACGACCTCTACCTCGGCCCCTCTGCTCAGATCCACTACCTCTACTCTGCTGCACCGTAGTATTGCTGCCTGATCTCGCATTAACAGCAGACTGAGCTCCCACAGTAGCAGGGCAATCCCTAATCTGATGATCTATGGAGCCGCATTTAAGGCAGGCTCCAGTCAATCGCCAACACTCCCTACTGTGCCTCTTGTCGCAATGCTCACAAATTGGGAGAATTTGCCCTGTACCTCTATCACTGCCACTGCCAGCCTGTGCAAACCTCCCTCTCTGCCCAAAACCAGACTGTCTGGATCCTCCCGATGACTTGGAAGTCCTGCTCTGGCGCTTGCTAAACCCTATGCCAGAACTGCCCTGACTGTCACTCGATCTCTTTCCCCTGGACCCTTGACCGATCTCAGCCTGTCGCTGTCTCATCAGCTGCTCAACTCGCACTGCAAATTATTTTTCAGGACCGAGAGAGTAGACTCGTAGCTCCAGAGAGACTTTTCTTGCTGTGTAGATCGAGTTGAGAAGAGAAGTCATGGCTCACAGGTCGGTCAGGTGGTACTTTTTGAGGGATGACCTAGTTATGTTTTTTTTTTGTATTTGATTTCCTTTTTGGAGCAATGTACAGACAAGGAAAAACTGACAGTTATGTAAATTACTGCTTTTGATGATATGTGAGAAAAATTTATGGTTTCAAAAATTAGTGATTTTCATATTGATGCTATGTGAAGTGTTAATAGTGATTACTCGTAGCGCACCCTTATCGTAGGGTGTGTATCGAGATGACCTACGGGCGTCCCGGTGTATACCCTATGGTGAGGGAGTGCTACATTATGCAAGGGGAAAAAGTCATTAAACGTGACTAGACTTTTACAATTACTTCACATAGATTTGTTTGTCCCTGCTAAAGTTTCTATTCAAGTGGAAAATGTTATGTAAATTTTATAGTACTATTTTAAGCTAAAAAAATGAATGCTTTAAGGAATTTATTAAGTTTTTCAACATATTTCAAAATGAAAAGGAACCCTCTATTGCATTACTTAAGGGTGATTATGGTACGAAATTTGACAATGAGAAGTTTGAGATTTTTATAAAAAGAATGATATCTTTTAAATAAAAATTTAAATGCTAGAACCCCCTCAAAAAATTGGAGATGATAAAAGGAAAAATAAGACATTTCAAGACATGGATAGAATATAATAAATAAATTAATGACCTCCCAAAGTATTTTTTGATGGAAGTTGTAATAGTTGCATGTGACATAGCCAATAGAGTCTTATAAGATTAACTATGGATAAACTATCATATAAGTTTTAGTAATGGGAGAATCCATTCATTAGTTATTTCTAAGCGATTGGTTATAAGTATTATATTTTGAATATAAAGATCTAATTTTTTTTATTTAAGATTGTGGATGGAAGAATTTTGTCTTAGTTATTATTGAATTAGTAAAGCATATAAAGTGTTGAATAGGAAAACTCTTATTATTGAATTCTATGCTTATTGTTTTGATGAATCGAAGCCTCTTGCCTATGAGAAAAGTTTTAAAGAGGATGACAAATATCTAACTAAGGAATTGAAGAAATTAGCCCCTAAAGAGAACCAAAATGAACACCAAGGCACCTTCTAAGAGCTAGTAGTTGAATCAAGTTAAGGAGATAAGAAGGATGAGATGCTTATAATGGATTAGAAACACAAGAAGGTCACCCTTTAAATTAAATGATAAATGATGTTTAACAAGAGGTATTTACCAAATCTTATTCTAGAAATATATCACTTATTGTTTTTATTTTTCAAATTGAACCTAGGACTATGGAAGAAGCACTTAGTGATACAAGTTGGTTTATTACTATGAATCAAAAATTAAATAAATTTGGGAGAAGTGCAAACTATAAAAGTACATTTTAAATATTTTTACTCAAGAAGTAGTTCATATAAGTTAATCAACCACTTGGTTTTGAAAATCATGATGCACCTAACCATATGTACAAGTTGCCTAAAGCATTATATATCTTAAAATAATCTCCTAGGAAAGCAAATGATTACTTTAAAACTTAAACTCAATCATATAATTAAGTTTGCATGAGACTTAAGAGATTAACAGTACAAGGTCATAAACATAAACTCTTAAATAATGAGAGAGAAGTTGGGGCTAGTATGGGACAATGGTAACGAGTGTAACTAGTGACAACAATGTGAATGACAAGGAAGTGAACAACAAACTTGAGGAAACTAATGAACCACTAAATAATTCTAAAGTTGAGGAAACTTTAAGAGATTTTTCTTTGAAATCATTCTGAAGTTGCTTTGGATTATGACAACAAAAACTAAAGAACCACTAAATGATATAAAATCATTCTATAAACTAATGAACCACTAAAAGGAACATTCCACATTATATATGATGTTTGAGACCTCTTACAGAAATTTCATCGAACATTTGGTACCTTATTGAAATTCATCCCTACTTTATTTCAAAATTATTGTCTTCTTCCATTATTCACCAACATAACCACACAATAACAATCAATGACCTATTAACAATCCAAATAAACCTTCGAAACTCAATCCACAATCACACTAACACATTGAACATATAACGACTCACATACAAAAATTGAAGACAAAAAAATTAATCCAAGAGCAGAAATGGACAACTAACCTGGAGATGGAAAACCTAAGATTATTTTCTTCCTAGATGAACTGACATAGTTTAAAATTGAATGTAAATTTAAACTATGTCAATTTCATTTATTGATGGAAGAAATGTCCATCGTCCTTCTGTTGGTAAACTCCGACGCTTATTCTTGCTATTAACCATTACCGTCTATTTTTACAACGACATTCACCAACGAACATTTCTTCCATCGATAAACTTCGATGCTTATTCTTGCTGCCAACTATTGTTGCCTATTTTTACGATGACCTTCACTAAAGCATATTTCGTTGATAAAATCCAATGCTTATTCTTGCCGCTAACTATTGTCGCCTATTTTTACGACAACCTTCACTATTTTTTCACTAAATTTCATAGAAAAAATTACATTAATAAATTCCTCCACATTTACTAACAAAATTTTTTCCGTCGCAATATACAATTTTCCCTGATAAGTTTACCAACGGAACCTAATTTTTGTCGCTAATTTACTACAGAATTTGTTCAGTCGGTAATTTGTAATCTTCTTATAGTGCAATATTGATCCAATTCTTTTACTTTGTAAAAAAAATCAAGAACCGCTTGAGGAAGTAAATTTAGGTAATTTAGAAGAATTTCACGAGGTATTTATTAGCAACAACCTTGATCCAAAAATATGAGTGGAGTTAGTCGAGCTCCTAAAGTAATCATAGGAAAATAGACCCAAGGTAATTTACCAAAGGCTATTGCTTTGTAGAAAAAGAGGAATTCTAGAATTGGTTTGTTGTTTATAAGATGAAAAACAAATTGATTCAACATAACCCTAATACATTTGACATATTCCTCTTCAGAAATGAGATTTATAGAAGAAGTGGAACTATTAATCAAACTTGAATAAGAAAGCATTGAGGTCCAAAGCATAAGTTACCTCAACTAAGCACATAAAATCCTCCCCAACAATACGTAAACTAGTTAGAAAGAAAACATCTTTGAGAGAATTAGAGGCATACCCAAAATAAAAGATAAAGGAATTATAGGGGCACTTTAGAATTTCAAGAGAACAAATATGGGTTTAGATATACATTCTCGTAGGTTCCTAGAAAGAGAAATTAGTCTGAGAAGTTGTTGCGCCATCCAAGTAGAATGTTAAGAAGGAAATAACTTATCTATCTATTTAACCCACTAGTCCACATTTTTTGGCCATGGCTTTAGAGATTTTGGGGCTTGAAATGGAGGAAATTCTAGATGAAATTTTTATCTACTCAATTGGGGAGATCCAACAGATGAAGGGATTCCAATGGTCAAAGGTAATCCTTACCCATGGTCAAAATGTGGAATTCCTCTTAACATGTTGAAATAAGTAAATTTTGACAAAAAAATTTATAAGAAAAATTCAAAAAGGAGATTTAGTATTAGGAAGTTTCCCACCTTATTCTAACGGAGAAAAGCACAAAAAAATCTAAGGAATATGTCTTTGGACTTCAATTTAATGAAGTTAGTGGAGATGGAAGAAGATGCGTGATGTGTGAAAGTTGTAGTCCAAGTAAAGTTCACTAAGTTTTAGTGGAATTCACAAGGAAGAGAAGGAAAAAGCACTGAAGTTGATAAAAAAGGTAGAGATTACTTAGAGTCTAATATAGAAAATGGTGTAAGGTAAGAGGATTTTAAGGCAAATTGGCAAACCCTAGGGGAGCAGTAGAAAAATGAAACTTAAATTGATAAGATCTTTTAGCTTCCGTAACAGATGATGAGTTGGGAGTTTTAAACACTGGAGAATTTTGATATAATCTTTGTGCTCAACAATCCCTCTCAATTAAGGGGCTCCCTTTGATTAAGGGCTATACAAAGATCATTTTGATGTTTCCTGTCTTTTTCTTCTAATTGGATTATCCTTAGTTCCTTAACTTCCTGAAACCACCAGTCCATAAATGAGAATTTGATTAATGGTCTTGCACTCATTTTATGGAAGGCTAAAAGGCCTTTAATACCATATATTTATTACGTCAACCAAATATATGCGTAAGGAAATTGTTGAATTCCTAAGAAGAATTCAGCCCATTTGGCCCAAAAGTGAAAAGATTTGAGTCTTATAAGTCCTAAAAGTTAGTTTTCCAAAGAATTCCTAGACATAAGAAGTGGTAAAGAAATTCAAGACATGGGAGACAAGACGGTTGAGATGCAATGAACATGTGATGATAGTTATTCAAAATGTGAACATAGTAAAAGAAAATTGATATGGGGAAGTTACAAGAGAACTGCTTAAGGGAATTATATATGAGAAAATGTATAATACACCAGCTACAAAAACACAAAGGGAAGACAACACAACAAAAACCTAAGCCCTATGGTTATTTCAACTTCTTTTTATATTTTGTACTTTTCTTTTGCTTAAATTAAATTATCTCTTTATTTAAAATCTTATTTCAACAATCTTTAACATTTTGATAGCTTAGAATTTTATTATTTGAGTATTTCAAAGTCCACGTATATTATCGATAAGAAGTTAGGTACAAAATTAGGAGAGTTACTCTTTGTCACACTCGAATTTCAGGTTGATTGTATAGATGACGAACTGTTAGTATATTGGTTGCTTGTTTGTATCTCTAATAGAAGCAACATACTTATTTTTGCCTCTTTTTTTTAAATTTTAGTCCAGATTTATAATTTCAAGCATGTTTGGACGTTCCTTATCGTATTTTATTATGTTTATAAACTTTTGAGAATGAAATAGTGGTATGATTTTTCACCATATAGCTACTGGTCTGGACCGTTGTTTATTTCTATTCTCCACATTCCTATTCTCATATATTTTCTTCACTTGCTATAGATTCTTAACCTGTGTTTAAATCTCTTGTAGCGGTACACTTGCAACTTCATCCCGTTCATTTATTATACAGATATTTTCTGGGAACTCTTTTGTAATGTCTGCGTTATGCTAGTAAATTATAATTTGCTTTGAGAGACAATTAATTTACCTGATAAGTATTGCTTATCTGTATTAGTTATTAGAATATAATATAATGTACATTTATCATTAATTATGACAACTGTAAAGTTAAAATAAACCATACACGTGTATGGTTGATATTCTCTCCTGTACCAAATGCTATTATTATAAGTGTATATAACACACCAAGCACGATTCGCGAGGTGTGCAGATTGCAGGAGCACTCACCTTTTTCTGTTATATTGCTTTTCTCTTTCTTTAGTCACAATGTTGGTTATTGTAATTGATCTCGATAACTTCAGTACTGTAAAGTTAAGAAAATGCGCTCATGTTAACACCAGAAGAGGATGGTTGGAGAATGAAAAGCAAATACCCAAAAAGACCATAGAGAGTTCTACAATACATCAAATCCCCAAAAGTTCATTGAGAGTTATACAATACATATAACGTAGCCTTCCTAGTGGGAAGTTTCTACAGGAATATTCCACGTTACATAGAGAAAATTCAATTCTACCATTCTTCCACCTTCCTGTCACATAAGCCTAGTTTGATTACCATAGTTTTTTGAGAAGCGTATTAATAATTAAATTAAGCCATGCATAAAAGGCACTCAGAATGAGAGTTCTAGTAAGCTTGATTACCATAGTTGTAGTAGCGCATAGTGTTGTAATTTAAACTAGTTTAATTAACATCTGGTATTAGTTGCTTGATGGTTGAACTCAACGCTTTATTGTTTTCACTGAAACTGGAAATTATATTCTTGATCTTGGTAAGTAGTGATTGAATAAATGATTTGAGAATGATGTTTTACAGGTAACTTTCCCCTTGTGTGGGCATGTTAATTATAAGCCATTTAAAGAGGATTCCATATACATGTCCCCAGACAAACTTTTGTAGGCAAATATCTGTTCTCAGTGGCCGTGTTACCAACCAAGTTTTAGACAAGCAAAACTTTCGCTATCCAAATCGTCAATGTAAATTCTTAATAAAGCTAACAAAGAGCTCCCAATAGACTAAATGGAGGAAGAACATATTAGCAATCGTTAGTAAGGTTGATAAATATCTCAGGTGCTTGCGTCTGTAAGTGTATAAAGAACAGGAATATTCAGTATTTAAAAGCAACGGCTATTTTTCACATGAAATGCCCTTAAAGATTTGGATTCTCCAAGTATTATTGCATGGAGAGATGACCACCTTTGAAAGCAGTCGCAGTAAGAGAATAAAGTTGTGGGGGCGTTGTATAATTATTTATTTTTTTTCTTTTTGTGTGGAATATTCACCGTGTCTGGCCCAGAGGAATTAATGGTGATTAGGATTCCTACTTATCGAACTCCTGGTCAACACGCAAGCATATGTGCCAAATTATGCCTACCTAGCGTCGAATATGCATATGCTATGTCTTAAATGGAAGCCATCCATGCAATGGCCAGAAGGTTAGTTGAGGTTAAGAAGTTACATATGCAGGTAGGAAGCCAGGCAGGCATCCCCCGGAATGCAACTTGACCATGTCCATTAAACCGTGTCATTCGCGTGAATACGTCTGAATACTTCTTAGGAACTCCGTAATTATTTCTATGCTTTCTTTTTTCAAGGCGAAAGAGCATTTGTACTAGAATTCTGTCAGCATTTACGAATTTTAAACTACACTAGTTAGAAGGAATATCAGTTCCTCTATTCCCCATCTAACTAAAATTGCACGTTAGGGTTTTTAAATTAGGAATTCTTCATTCATATCCTACATTTTATGCAACCATTAGGTTCTTAGATGAGCTGGAAATCCAACATAACACTTTTGACGTTACTAGCCACCTTTGCCTCCACTCCCGTTCGGCGTCGGCCCGCCGCATTCCAAATTTCTTTAAAATATGCTGGGAACATTCCCTTTCTCAAGCGAATAAAGAAAATTCTCCTAACCTCAACTGCCTGTGAGTTTACCACCACCTGATATTGTAGCACGCGGCAGCCATGGAATAACCGAATGAAGAAAAGATGTTATAGATGCTCTGATAAAACTCAATCTTCCATGACCCAACCTTGTTATAGAAGAGCCTGGATTTGCCACAGTGGAACTTACATATGCATATACGCTTAGATAGGAAGAGGACTAAAGATGGAAATGGATATGAATCTTTGCTCAGGCCTTTTTAAATTATTGCCAAGGAAACGAATATTATTCGAGAAAAGGATGAAAGGAATTTGGCAATGGATGACAATGTTCATTTATAGGGAACTGATTCCGAAACATTTTCACAATTTCCCTCAAGCCTTTTAGCATCTACTACGTAAAACCTACTCGAGGAAGGTTTACTTGAAAGAGTTGGATCTATGAATCAAAGTGGAAGTGACAAACGCTTACACGTCTACATCCATTCAAGTCATTACTTCATCTGACGTGGCTGTAGAGAATACAGCAATGGACGAAGGAATGATTGTATTTCCACTTTATTACAAGAAATAAGTCACCACAACAAAAAAGATTTCATGGAGAATTGAAAATCGAAGCCAAATGTAGACGACTTTTGGTGAAGATATTTCACCACAAGAAAATTATAAATTATCAATAGAAAATTGCCAAAGGAATAAATAGCGTAGTTAATTAAAGATAGAAAATCAATATCTATCGGTAACACTGTCGTGAAAAATTTCATTTTGTGACGGACAAAATTTTCATTGGTAAAGGTGGAGGGAAAATTTCTCGAATTTTTTTTGATGAAATATAGCGACGAAAAAGTCACACTCGTTAGTAAATTAGGCAGGAATGCTTGCCGCAATAAACTAGCGTAGGAGATTTATAGATAAATCTATGTTCTGTCGGTGAATTTTTGTTGGTATAACTATTTCGTCGATAAATTTAGGCAGAAATGCTTGGTTCAATAATCAAGCGTTAGGATTTACCGACAGTAATGTATTCTATCAGTGATTTTCCAACGGTTTGACCACTACGTTGTTAGCTTCAGCTTAATCGTTTTACATAAATAAAAAATGACGCCGTTTGGTTTAATTTAAAACAATTAAGCTGAAGCTAACGATGGTACCAAATAATGCCATTTTTGTTCAGGATTAAACCCATCTCGAGCCTTCCCCCCTTTTTATTGTTCTGGATTAAATCTATCTCGAGCGTTTATTTATGCAGGATCTACGAGGGGTCCATATAAATGAATGACTGAGATTCATGGGACAGAATAAGACACATTAAAATTAGACAGAGGATCCGGACTTAAGTAAGATAGGATGACCTCGCCTCTGGCCGTTGGCTCCCCCGAAATAATGGGATGATTGACCATTAATCAACTTTACAAAAGAAAGAGTGGAAAAATATTGTTTTATCCATGTAATGAAAATATCAAGAAAGCTAAGAGTTAGTAGAGCACCGGATAGAAAGGTCCAATTAATCAAGAGACTTATTGCTTAAATAATCCTTGAACAATTCCTCAACATTGAAAATGTTATGTACCATGCTTCTACTATTTATAAAAGCCCTCTGATTATAATTTTATGATTTACATTACGTTAAAAAAAGTCTAAGATCGTAAAAAATAAATTATGGGTAGGCAATATGTACTATTGCTGATTTTGAGACGATTTGAGTACAGCCTTATTGCAAATGGATAGAAGGAATAATAGCTCAAAATGTTTTCTGGGACGATAATGTTTGCGAATCAGATAAAGGTAGCATAGGTTGGGCAAAAGTGGAATTTTACAAGAAAAATATGTGCATGCACTGGCTTAGTTAGCTAGCTATTCCTCTCAACTTTTGAGAGCTCCATTGTGGAAATCGAGAATAATTGAAGAGGTAGCAGTAACGGCAGGTTATCTGCATTTATCTCTCTCTCTCTCACACACACATTTTTATCTTTTGCCTTTTGGAATCCAAACTTGATTACAGCCACGCCATCTGAAGGAAAGGCAAATGATGATAAGAAAATGCCATCAGATACATAGCAGAACTGAACATGTATATAAGGCCTGCCAACCCAAACACAATGCTCACCAACTGCATCTCCACTCTCTTCTACTATTAATTGTCATTGATACACTTCCACTACTTCTTGTTCCAGGCTTTCCTTACTTCTCCAGGTTAGTTTCAACTTCTGGTACTCTCTATTGCACCTACTTAAGTGGTTTGATGTGCCAAATCATTATCAGCAACCTCTTATCATAGATTACGTATTTGTATATCTCCTAATTGAAACCGTTTTTCATGAACTGTACCCTCCATCAGATCCTTATCCAGCAGTTTAACATAAGCTTGAAGCAATTTATATGTAAATATCAACTAGCTAGTTGAAAGCCTATAAGATGAGTTTGGTAGTCCTAGATTTTCACGATTACCATCTGTTTAGGTTGCACACACTTAAAAACTGTTAGTGTTGGAATCCTCGGACCTAATTTCATGACATACAAACGTTAGCTTTGAATAACGATGACTTGCTGATGGAAATTAATCCTTGCCCTTCTCTTAAGCGTGAATCTTCAACTAAGATGTGGATTTGATTAAGAAGGATCTCATGTTTATGATTTCCTACTTATCGCTAACATGATCGATGCACAAAACCATAGAGACTAATTTTATTATCCTTTGCGTAATCATCAGGCTGGAAACATGAGCTGGACAGGAGGAGATTGGCTTTGTGCTGCATGCAATCACCAAAATTTTAAGAAACGGGAAGCTTGCCAACGATGCCAATACCCGAAATACGGTGGCCCAGATGTAGCAACGTACTTGTATAACCGTACTGAGGTCTTGGCTGGTGACTGGTATTGCATTGTAAATAACTGTGGAGCTCACAACTATGCAAGTCGGACGAGCTGCTATCGTTGTGGTGCAACCAAAATTGATTATGCCACCAGCTATGGAGGCGGCATGTGTGGTTCCGACAGTGGAGTTCCTCCTGGCTGGAAAACAGGAGACTGGATGTGCTCAAGGTAAGCTCAACTAGGCAGTTTGCTTGAAGTGGTCATTGTTTAGATGGTTCAGTATTAAAGTGCAATGTGTTACAATCGTAAAACTGAGAAAATATCGTGCTATTTTCACTGACATGAATTATTCACTCTTTTACTGCTTCAGATAACATTTCATTTTGAGACATAAGATGACTGTATTGCAACCATTAATTTGATGTCTGTAAAGAGTTGCAATAATCAGAGAAGTAATTCCTGATATGATGCAATGCAGTAAGCTTGCAACTCATTGCTTCCTTATATTGGATAGCCTTACACACGTGTTAGCTATTACATTTACTTATCTGAGAGATATCTATTAGTTTCAAAATTCATTAAACTAAAGATTAAAAATTTGATTCGACAGAGTGGGATGTGGAGTGCATAATTATGCTAGCAGAACAGAATGTTTCAAATGCAGAACTCCAAGGGGTTATGGTAAATGTTTCTTTCTTTTACTTAATTCTTTGCACGTAATGGGTGGAACTAAAAATTGTTCTGTATTTAATCTAAATATGTTTTTAATACTTTCAGGTGCTGGCGATTAAAACATTAAAAAAGCGAAGAAGAGGACACCATGCAATACCACATAACTTCTCACCATTCTGATCCTCCAACAAAGAGCGTGTCTGCGCCTGTAATCAGTTTTCAGACGAATAAGCTTTAGGTTGGAAGACCTTTGTCCAGAAAACACAACTATGTATTTTCACTTGCACTGGTTTCACTCCTAATTTAATTATTTTACGGTATATTTGGCTTTTAAAAATGAACCATACGAAAACCCTACTTTTTCTTCCTTTTCTCATGCTAGGTTGCATTAAATTCGAAAAATATACATAAACTTGACATGTCATTGTGTTTGCTTGTGTGTTTATTGACTCAAAAACATCGATATGAGGTGGTCCAAGGAACGTGTGGAAGTGGATGCCAAGATCAACTATAATATTGATGTCATAATCATTGGACCACCCACCACATGATACATGGATTCAACCAACGATAAAAACAAATGAAAAGAAATAACAATAACGAAAATATAAACAACAGAACATCAGATTCATGGAATCCTAATGCCTACTTCCCTACCAAAGACAGGCTTTCTCTCAGAGCAATAATTAAAGATCGCTTTAAGCATCAAATCTTGAAGAACTGTATAATCACGCAGATAAGAACCGGATGCTCCTCCTTTAAAAGTTTCAAACAGTAACATGTTCAAAGTAAGTCACTTACTAACTTTAATTTCGGTGCTTTTTCCTTTTCCTGCCAAAGTTCGGTAGTAAGAAGTTATATAGGTTTTGGAGTTAATCCATTTACATGTAACACAAACCTGTCCTAGTAGGGAAAATGTTTCCAACAAAGCAAAGAATTCAAAGTTCCCTCCATATTGACCTAACTAGCCATTTGGATTCTCGCATACTGTTGCTTATCAAAGGGAAAGGAAGGACTATATGTTATTCATTGTCTCTCCTCTTCATTTGTAACTGTACCTGTTATTTTGAAAAGTAATCAATATTTGAAAGACATCTATCTTGTTTCTTCCTAATAAGATCATTTCCCTACTGATTATTACAATATATAAAGAAATATCCATCTGAGGCTATATTAGTTACCTCAACATCTGATAATAATAACATTATATCCTGATAAGGAATCTTATCGGCATATACCCCTTCTGCTTCTTAAGATGAAATAATTGCAATGAAGTCTCCAATGAGTAACCAACGCTTATTAGTGTGACTAGATATCCTTTTAATATGATTCCTTTGATAGCCATTGTTGTAAGCATACATAAATGAGATTTGACAATAAAGTTTAGAGGATTTGCATATAACATCATTATCAATCATCTGAACTTTGATGTATATTCGAATTCATGAATATGATACTAAGGTATCTGATTTGCTAGACAATACTCAACATAGTTTCCTTAAAATGTACTGGAGTAGCTTTAACATTGTTATTGTTGTATAAAAATTAGAATTTTACTGGTAGGATGATCAAAATTTGTTATTTTTATCTAGTCACTACTTAGTAGCTTGAAAATGTCACATTTACCAATTCTAAATCTAGTTTTTAAAATATTTAGAAAATTAGGTTTATTTTTACTAATAAAGTCTTTGATAAGTAACTTTTTAGAAGGAACTTTAGCTCCTTTAATGTTCTAGGCTACTAAGTGAAACAAGCCTACCCTAGCCCCGTCACAAAAAAAGGTGGGTAATGAAAGCAAGCCTGTACATGCCTGAGGGGTAGGTACAGGAGATAAGACTGCTGTGGAATCACATACAACAGTTTCTATCTAAAGAGTCTTCATGTCTTGTAGTTATGAGTAGGTTTTTCTTTTTCCTACTCAATTTCCTCTTCTAAAATATTTCAAAATCTTATTCTAATGCAATTTTCCCAATCTCTTGGTTCAAAGTATATATCTTGTTATTCTTCATGGTTGGAGTTTCTAGTAATTCTTCTTCTCCATTCAACTCCTCTATATTTTTTTAAATTTGTACTGAATCACCAGGAATTGATGTTACAAAATCTTCGATCCCTTTTGAAGGATTGTTTTGTATTTCATCCCTTGAACCTTTATTATTATTCTGCTTAATATCTTCTGATATATTAGTTTCTCCCAATTCATCATAGAACCTTATTTTAAAACTCTTACTAGTAAAAAGCCATTTCTTTTTAGGTCCTTCAAAATTAGGTTTCTAAGCATAAGAGATCCTCAGGTTGTCCTATATGATTTTTACTTGCTCATTCAACCTTTTAATTGGTATAGAAGCTAACTAGTACACAAAATCTTATAAAATTGATTCTTAAAATCTTAGTAGTGGATTGATCCACACAAATTGGCCTTCTAATGTAGCTTGCAAGATAGCTTAATCTATTTGTTGACCAATATTCTAAATGGACCTTATGAATGCTAATTTATAAAGGTATATTGTCTTCTTTAATCTCTTCAATTTTCGTCCAGATTTCTAAAATTGTAACATAATAGGTTTACCATGGACATGTCGTGGATCATTTTCTAGTACCTCGGTGGCAACATCCCTGCTTTTAAACTTGAAAAATAATGTATTATCATTGTTAAACAACATATCCACTAGCCCCAATTGCTTCCAGCTGTTGAATGCCCACAATTTCATCTCTAGAAAAGCTATCCTCTTACTAATGAAGAAATCTATTAGTGTAGAACACGATTTCAGTGCTACAGCTCTAAAGACATCAATAAGGGTAACACCACTTATTAATCTTCAACTTTACTTGAAGGAAAGTATCTCAACTTTCCTTATCGAGTGTTTTCACTAGCCATTTGAACCTAAGTATTCATGACGTTATTCGTAATATAGATTAAGGAGTAGCTTAAAGAGATGTTTAAATTGGTGTAGATGTTGCAGAAGCTGAACCAAGAGGTGCGAAGTCATTTGCAAGCACATTATCCAGTAGATAAAGAGAAGAATCATAAAATGAAGACAAAGAAATTAGCTAAATAAAAGCACCGTTGAAGAAGAACAACTATAAATGTAGAAGGTGTGTTTGGAGTAATTTCAGAGAGTATAACTAGAAAAAGTAACTGGGAGAAGCTAGTGGAGATCCTTTTGTCACAGTACCAACTAACTTGAAACTTTCATCTTTTGTAGAAGCTCCAAATTAACTCCCTGATGCCCTTGATATGTGATGTGATACATAGACACCTACAAGTTGAGCTGCATGACATGCATCGTCTATTTTCTTCACATCCAATTGAATCTATTCTTCTGTAAGATCATCTTCATGCCCTTTAGGAAACATCTTCTTCTTCTCTTTTTCTTCATTGATTACGGGGTTGGACATCTTGGTTGTACATCTAGTACAATCTTTATTGTTGTTCTGCTTGTAATGGGATAGATTGTATAACGATCCTTTGAAATCTTCATTGGACATGGTTCTGACTTTTCATATCACAAAATACCATAGAATCTTCATTCTTCATGATTGAGAAGATGTATTGTCTGATCGTTTACTGGTATAGGCTCAACTTGTACCTTGATTGTCTGCTTAAAAGGTTCTCTGATAATAATTGAAGTTCTATTTTGAATAGGTACTGATTCTTCTATTATTTTCATATTTAAATCCTTTTTCTTTAATGGTTAAGCAGTACTAGCTGGTGTTCAACTGTCTGTACCTTTTGTGGAACATCAGATGAAGAAACTTTTTCCTGACTAAGCTTCATCTTCTTTTGTTCTTCTGGTGATTTGGAAGAGAGTTTTTGTTGAGACTTGTTCCTCTCAAATACTAAATTCTTTTTTATCTCTATCTCTCTAGATGATTTTGTTGATTGACTTTACAAGATAGAGACAATTGATTTGATAGGCTACTGTCGTTGCTCTTGCTTCTCAGAATCTCCACTAAGAATCAGAACTTTCTGTTTCTTCTGTCCTTATTGTCGTAAGGTCAATAATCTTGGTGACCTTCTTGACTATTTAGGCTTTTCTGATTGGAGCATTTCAGCCTTCCTTTTTAAAGACACTTGATAAGTTGATTGTTGCACCTTGCTTTCCTCCCTCTGTAGAATTGTATTGGCACACTAGACGATTGTTCATTCAACCTTTCCTTAAGTGGATATTCTTCCTGTCGATCAAGGTTTTGTTTGTATGTCAGATGGAACATGTTCACTCTTGCTTCGTCTTACTATAACCTCCCCCTCAAACTTTGTTTTCAATGTAAAACCTATATCAGCTTAAACTTCAATCTTGATTCCCATTTTTTGAATAGTAGAGGCATTAATAACACTCTTCACATTCATCTTTACTCTGTTACCTCTATCAAGTAGGATTCCAGATTCTCTAAAGGATCTTGACAACAGTATATATTAAGGTAAAGAGCCATAATCATCCTCCCTAGACTTTATCATATTCTTCAAAATAAAGAACGGAAGATTAATGGGTTGGTGAGTAAATAGATGAAACAAACAATGTTCATCATTCATTGTCACTAGGTCCTTTGAGCCTACTCTTAGTAGAATACAAGGGATAAGTAGTGAATGAAGAACCTTAGCCTTCATAACGAGGGTTGAAGCCTTCTTGACTCCTGGATTACTACATCCATATAGTTGTTGATTGATGTGAGTTTTATCTATATGACCTTGAACAATCCATTTTGTATTGTTAAACAATTTTTCTCCAATACTTGGACACCCAATAGCCTTCTCAATAGAATCTTGTGTGATTATAACCGACAACCCATCTACCATCGATACCAGGGTGTTGTCCAACACCTTTGCATTCTTCTAGAACTCATATATTTCATTCAAATAGACCATCTCGTGGATGTTGAAGAAATTTTTCTAGCTAACTACTTCAATTTCTAGTTCGATGTCCATCTAATTTTTCTTTAAGGAAGTGAAATAGACGTATCTCCCATAGATGAGAGATTTCGACATTCTGAATCTATAACAAATAAACATTAAACACACGAATGTATTTCACTTAATGAAGCGAGGTTAGTATAAGAAGATAAAGATATGAAATGAGAAGAACTTGAAGTTTAGAACAGAGTATTGAATCGTCTTTGTTGAGAGCACTAAACAAGTTGGTTTCGAAGTTTTTCAAGAAAATTCTAGAGTATAAGGTGTTTTAGAATCTTGAGAAGATTACCTTCTTATAAATACTCTTAAAAAGTTACCGTTCGTAACGTGTTATTACTATTTACTTGAAAACTTACGACTTTTCTTCTTTTTTTGTATGAATTGTCTAGGTCATAGAGTGTCAGAAAAATGGTCATTTAACATTACCATATTCAAGTTTTGTCTAATTTCCTTGAATCTATCTTCACTTAAGGGTTTAGTGAAGATATCTGCCCATTGTTGATTCGTCTCAACAAATTATAGATTGATGATCCCTCTCTGTACATAGTCTCATATAAAATGATGTCTAACTTCAATATGCTTTGCCTTTGAGTGTTGTATTGGATTCTTTGAAAGATTAATAGCACTTGTGTTGTCACAGAAGATTGGAATCTGATCTTCTTAGATAGAATAATCCTCTAACTGATACTTAATCCATAACACCTGTGAACAACAGCTTGTAGCTGACATGTATTAAGGTTCTGCAGTAGATAGAGCAATTGAACTTTGCCTCTTACTTGACCAAGAAATTAGATTATGATCAAGAAAGTGAAAACCTCCACTTGTACTCTTTCTATCAATCCTATCTCCAGCATAATCAGCATCACAGTAGCCAATTAACCTGAAATCTTTACCTTTCTCA
>JANIPM010000231.1:30458262-30469771 GCA_027478405.1 Erythroxylum cassinoides
GTTATTATTACACCCATATTCAAATCCACATTCACATCCATTTTTCAATATCCATTTAAAATATATTTTTTAACTTCCGTATCTATTTTTTTAGGTTGGGTAATGCAGATATTAATCGGGTTAAAAATTTACCGCAATCCCTAAGTGGAGTCTATTACTTAAGAAGAGGAGTTAGGTGACCGAAAAATAGAGAAGAGGTTGATCCATGGAGCCACTGTAAGCATCGTCAATGATCTTCCTTAATCGAGTAAAAGTTCGAACATTCGAGAAAGGCAAAGATCGTTTTACCTTAAATGTCAAACGATATATCTTTTTGTTGAACGTTGTTATTTTCGACTATTTTTGATGTACTCAGTGAACCAATGTGGGTTTATCCCACGTGGGAGAGACCCTCTCTAGATGTAATCTTTTCTAATTTTTTATAAAATTTTTTAATTTCTTAAAAAAAAAGGATATGTGGGGCACACAGTTGTGAGGAAATGAGGACAGTTGTCGTTGGCCTAAACCCGAAGACTGGTTGAGTCACCTTCAAACGCCTCCTGCTTGCCTAATCAAAACAAGTGAGATTTCAACCATCCAATCCAATGGAAGAGAGTCATGCTCTTCTCCCTCTTTTCTTCTAGTTCTACTTCTTCGTCCTCAATTTTCGTTTTGTCTCTCTCATCTAAACTTTCCCTGCGTAAAACTTTCATAAAAGCTCTCGCCTATCTTTCTCGACCAACAGCTATGTCCCTAAACTCACAGTCTCATGCCTTTGCAGGTAACCCTCTCCGGTCCAAAACCCCCAAACCCACCGACCCATTTTCGCCAACCTTAGCGCTTGAAACCCTCAAGAGTCATCTCCTTGAAAGCACTACCCATCTGTCTTCTCTAAATTTCAAGGTTTTGCCTTTCAGAAAGGGCAGACCTCTGGCCTCTTCAAGCAGTGATGATGGTGTGGAACCAAACTGGAATCTGGGTTGGATAAGTTTGACCGATTGCAAAAAACTCTTGGCGAGTTCTGGGTTTGAGTTGAGCGAAAAGAGCATGGTTTATTTGGGTGCAGGACCTAAGGAGGATCTGGTTTACTGGACCATTGATGTTTCTGATGCAGGTGGTTTGATCGCAGAATTGGGTGGCACAAGGTTATGTTTTGTTGAGTTAAGGACCCTCATGGTTGCCACTGATTGGGCTGATGAGCATGTGATGGGTAATTTGGCTATTGCTGGTCACGTGAGTCATTTTGGCTTTCAAATAGTCCTTGTTGGTTCATTTTACAATGGTGACTTGCACGTTTTGTAGTTCGATTCGATCAATGTATTGACGCCTTAATTGTCAGTTTAAATAGTTCGAGATAAGAATAATTATCTGTGCTTAGCTTGTGGCCCTAGCGGCTAGCATAAATATTCTTGGATTAAGCGTTTCTATTCAATGTAGCAAATTACTGAAAAACTATCATCACCTTGTGTTCTTTCAAATTGAGAGATTGTGTTCTTTCAAATTGAGAGATAAAGGATGAATAGTTTTAGAAATGAAGTTTTTATTTGCCCAAATATACCCTCCAGGTTGTTGGCCAAAACTGAGAGGTTCATGTTTCTTAACAAGGAACTGCTTTTGCTATTTGCTTCTACCCAGATATGGTTCTGCTTTATGGTGTTTGCTGGTCTTTCTTAACTTCTCTTTCTCTCTTCTTGGCTGGCTCTTGAGGTTTTCTTTCTTTCAGAGCTTTACTTTCTACGACTTTTTCCCCCTCACGGCTTTCTCATGCTTTTGCTGCTCAGTTTTTTTTTTTTCCCCCTAGATGAGCCTTATAGTTTCAGGTGATGAATTTTCTGTGGAACTTGGTTTACTAGGCATTACATTAATTTGATTTAGTTTTTATATTGTTAGGCCAGGGCATTGTTGGAATGGCATAATATTTCACGTTTCTGTGGTCATTGTGGAGATAAAACCGTTCCGATGGAAGCTGGAAGAAGGAAACAATGCTCGAATCAACTGTGTGGGAAGAAGATCTACCCTCGAGTTGATCCGGTATCTATTTCAAAGATCTCTCCGCTTCTAGGTTATGGAATTTGGATATGGCCACATATTGTTATTAAGTGCACCGTGTGGCACCATATGTTCTTATTGTAGGTTGTCATCATGCTGGTTATTGATAGAGAAAATGATCGTGCCCTTTTGAGCCGACAGTCAAGATTTGTACCTCGAATGTGGAGTTGCTTGGCTGGTTTTATAGAGGTAAATATGTCATCCTGCCATAACTCTCCCAACTTTTTCTCTCGTCTTTTAGGTTAGGCTAGTCTAGTATGCTACTCATAAGCTTTATATATGAGTATGCTCCATATAAAAACATATGATTCACGTTTATTTTATTTCTTGTTCTCTATCTATTTTCTTAATTGCTCCTCAGCCCGGAGAAAGCTTAGAAGAGGCAGTGAGGAGAGAAACATGGGAAGAGACTGGGATTGAAGTGGGGGAAGTTGTCTACCATAGTTCCCAGCCATGGCCTGGTACAAAAGTTTTGGCTAATTCTGTGTTATGTTGTGCTAATTCTTTGCTTGTATTACTGATATGGTTTTTCTAGGGATGAATTGGTATATATTACTAGCTTAGAAACTTCCTTCTCATTTTGTTTTTCCTTAGTGGGACAAAAATAGACAAATAAATGCGGTTAGTTACACCAAGACCCCCAGTTGTTTTGCTATCTTTTTCTGAAACCCCAGTGCTGTTTAAATTAGCCTTAAAGTTCCATGTGATTTCTTTATTAGCAAAACAAGACTTTCTATACATATTATATCAGTGATTGAAAATTCATTTTAAATGTTATTTTAAAGCATTTATGTCTAGTAACTTGAAGTTGTGATATTATACAGCGAAATAATAACAAGAGTCTGTTTTGTTAACGAACAAACTGCAGGGACATGTAAAAGCTTAATTCGAACCAAAATGGGGTTATTAGAAAAAAAAATACCACAGATCTTGGTGTATTTTACCCATTAAACGTCTTATGAGACTGTATCATAACCTTCTCTAGGATATGGAAACTCAAGCAGTAATACCATTGTCATTATGCTACCGTCTGTTGATTTTTTCAAAGATTTGTCAGGCCATCACTTCAATCAATTTTTATGGAAATTATCTCTTCAATACAGAAAACATTTTTTTAGCATTTTCATATGATACTGTTATACATTAAGCTTTCACTTACCATTCATCCATTCCACAATAGTCATGTAATTAACACACTCTATGAGATTCTCCACTTTCTGCTATTACATTTCTTATAGTTTGTGCTAAAAGAGCTTTTTTCAGAATGAAAATCTAGAGTTGCTGCTTGTCCCTCATCACCCAAGTAGACATTTTATTCACGTATCTCCAAAATTGTTTCTGAAAGTGTTGTCTTGATCTCAAGACATTGAATTACTTATTATCTCGTACTGGATTGAATGATAAGCTACCATCACTGATAGGAAAGGATGGTGACTCCTGCTTTCCTGTGTAGTGGCATTGCCTAAGCTCAAGAGTCCTACGCTTCTATCATAAAATAGATGTTTGACTCAGGAGCTAAAATTATTTAAGTGTAGCACTGTATTCAGGCCTTAATGTGTGATGAACCTAATTGTGGAGTTCGTTTTCTGCAACAAACAAAATCTTCTTTATCTGTTGATGATTGGATGTGCCCTTTATTTTTTTCTGCGAATTTCAGCCTGGTAGTGACTCTTCAGTTCATCTGTTGACTGTGCTGCCAACTCTGAACCTGTTTTGGTTTCATTTCAGTTGGCCCAACGAGCATGCCATGTCAATTGATGGTGGGTTTTTTTGCCTACGCAAAATCATATGAAATAAATGTAGACAAGGAAGAGCTGGAAGGTACTTCTAAACTTAAAAGTTGTTTCTTTCCCCTTTTCCCTTGTTTATTAGTGGAATTTGAGTTTGATGTAGGACAAGTCTTAGATTAGATATTCCGTGGAAGGAAAAGCAGAACTGAAGAGGGAAACAGAGAATTACATAGAGAATTTGGGAGAGTGAGATTCAGATCAAAGAAGAAAGTAATTAACTAGAGGAATCGATATTTTAGAGAAGAACTTCAGTATCTATTAATCATTAGTAAGAAATCTGTTTTAGATTGAACTTAACCTCCTCTTCTTATGATAGGCTAGACTAATTTCTAGTGCGGTTAGTACATAGAATTGAAAATGATCTAGGAGTGAAACTAAGCTCAATAGTTAGGAACTGTTCTTGAAGAAGGGATAACAACTTTGAAACCTGAATAATAGAACGACTTTCAGTCCAAAGTAATCCAAATCGAAATTTATTTCCAAGTCTAATGGAATCATTGTATGCTCCTGCATCAGTCTTATACTGCATTTTTTTTAGTTTATCTGTTATGACCTTCTTCCCCTCCCTCCTTTGTCGTGCCTTTTTGATTACCATCCCAAGGCATGAAAATGTGTGTGGAGGGATTTGGAGGAATATTTTCGTGAGTAGAATGATAGTGAGATAGACCATTATCTTCTTTGACTAGACAACAAATTTTAGTTCATACTTTGTGCGGATAACAGAACACTAAGAGAACGTATGAAGTGATAAATAGAGATAGCAATTAGGTTATGTTAATATTTGTTGGTGAAATTTTTTTCTTGAAATCAAGAAATTGAGTGCATGCTTTTACTTTTGATGGGTATTATAGGTTAGGGTTCAGGAACAAGCAAACTTGTGTCCTTTGCTAAAACTGGGGAGGAGCCCTCCTGGTTGTTATTTAGCTCAGAAAACTTGGTCATGCTGTAACATTATTAACCTTTTTGACAGAAACTTATAATTTTATCTATTTTTAGATTCCTAGTGTTATCTTTTAAATTCATTCTTAAAAGTAGGCAATTTATAATTAATGTAGTTGACTGAAATGTTTTCAATGCAATAAAAGAGAGTTTCTTTCTTTTCTTTATTTTCATAATGTACGTGAAGTTCTAGTGTAGTGGTTGTGTTGATGTAGAGTAACGACTAAAGAAAATTACAATGAAAAATAATTCATAATTTCTTAATAAACAATTAAAATAATATGTTATCTAATTACAAAACTAAAGTTTTACTGAATATCTTTATGTACATTGAGATATATAGTAAAAAAAGGTTTCAACAATAGCCTGTTTTATGAGTTTATGATTCGAATTACTTGCTTGATAGGTGCAGTTTTCATGGATAAATCTTCAGCATGCTGATGCTGGACCATCGAAGTAGCTTTCAGTTTTATGGAGTGTTATTTTGAATTGATAGGTGTATGCTAGTAGATTAGGTATTTGCACATATACTTATGGTAGGAGTTGAATTTAATCTTATTATGTCATATAGAAACAGGTTTTGGAATGATTCTTGTAACAAACAATTTGCTTTGCGTAGATGCTCAGTGGCATGGTAGAGAAGAAGTGAAAAACGCATTGATGGTTGCGGAATACAAGAAAGCGCAAAGGACAGCAGCCACTAAAGTAGAGCAAATGTGTCAGGGTGTAGAGAAAGGACAGCATTTATCAGGGGATTTCAACGTTGAGAGTGGGGAACTGGCTCCTATGTTTGTCCCTGGGCCCTTTGCCATAGCTCACCACCTAATTTCTTCTTGGGCTGATCAAGGCTCATCCATTGGGCTCAAACAATCTTTGTCAAATTTGTAGCTAGCCCAACCGTTGAGCCCTTTTTTTAATTTGGTTCGCTTTTCGTCTCTCTGGGCCTAGCCCAGATTGAAAGCCTCATATATCGATAAAAGCTTCCATTTTAGGGCAGAGATTAGCTATTCTCATTTTTGTGTGTCGCCCTGTGTTCGAGATAATCCATCCATCGGATGAGTGATCTTAGGCACAGGATGACACACAAAAACAGGAACAATTGCATACGAGAAAGTAATGGCCAATTCTTTGATTCACTTAATCATATAGATGAAGACACTAATATGCTAAAAGACACAACATACTTGCCACCTTGTGCTATAAGACAACAAATAATTTTAATATCCGATTTCAATCAAAAAATTAATTCAATTCAATCATCCTTGTATGCTATAGAATGATTACGTTACATCAACACAATGTAAAACACTTTTACACTCCTTATGCCAAACGGCAAACTGTAAGATGTAAATATTTGATATATTGAGAACAATCAAACCTCTATCAAGGTCAGAGGCATAAAGTTAAGCTTATACAACACATTCACTGGCCATTAATTATTGGTCATTGACTTGATGCAATTGTCAATCAAGCCATCAATATTACGAATTCAATAATTGATGTAGTAATTCTATATGCTTATGTAACATATCCAATACCTATTTCAAATATTCCAAGAACAAAACAGTCTTATAAGCAACAATCTAACAAAGTGATTACGAATTCACAAGCAGATAAGTACACTTTAACTATCCATATTTCAAACACAGAAGTAATTTAATAAAACTTTAGTATCATATTTTTCCACCAACACACATTTGAAGGCTCTATTAAGTCGAGACTTAGTCCAAAGTTAACTACAGACACATTATGTTTAGAGGCCATAATACCCTTATGACACAAATCACACTCTTTTAAGTGACGTTCTTGCTAAAACCTAAATCATATGTTATTGGTCCTACATAGCACTCAAAAAGAGAAGAATGAATTGAGTAGATGTTGATATTATACATTTTATGAAATGTTATTAAACGCCTAGTATTATCTATGAATATAATGTTCAAAGACTACGAATCTAATCAAGTGACACATAATGAATGGATAGAACAATATTCGACTAAAATTAGTTAGTATAACTAAACTCAAGTATAAATTTTTTAAAAAAAAGTGTAGGGAAATTAGATGACAATACTGATGTATAATTGTTTGACCAACAATTGTTATCTTAGATCTAATCTCTAGTTTCTACTTAAGAATTCACTGTTATATTTTTAATAGGCGAAGACGAACCTTTTATATAATATATCTTTGCCATAAGTAACTAAAAGTTCACTTAAAGAAAATGAATCGAACACATTTTATATAATAAAAGAATACATAATAATCTTGAAAAGAATGTGAAGACAATCATAATTTTTTAACACAAATATTGTTTGAAACTTGATATATGACTTTACTAAGCCAAAGACAACAACAACAACAAAGGCATTCCTATTCTCTTCAAGTCCCTACACTCTTGGGCATCCAATCAATATAATAAAGTATAACGTAGCAATTAATTACACAATCTTAAGATATAAAAAGACAATAATTATGGCATACCAATATATAATTATTTAAGAGATAAGGAATATAAGAACACTTATGATTCAAAGTGGTTCGATCTTCCTTGACCTATGTCTACTACTCAAGTTTCATTTGAGAATCAATCCAATGGCTCTTTTTGGTGGATGAAGAGTAAATAGTTACAACTTATCTTTTTCAAGACTCAATACAAACCTTGCAAGTTTTGAGTGTCTCTTTATCACACTCCTAAGCCTCTTAATATACAAGATATTTCAAGAACTATACAACTTATATTACATCAAAACTTTCTTTCATTAGAAAAAGTCACTTGTAACTTAAACCTTTGATCCATATAGGACTTGAATTTCTTTCCTTATTTATTTCTTTTAAGTTGTTTGGCTTCAATAAAGCTTTACTATAAGTTTTTTTAATCACACAGTAGTTCCTAAGATCAATCCCTTCCTTATTGGGTAAATATGATCATATGGACATAAGTTCCATTGTCATCATAGCTTGTTTTCCAGTCGACCAATCAAAATTGGTTGGCTAGTGTCTTATAGAGATTCTTAGCCTTCTCTCTTAACTTTTTAATGCTCTTGATTCACCAAATTATGACATCCATAAAGTAAGTTATGAATAAAATACTCTACAATATCATTCTCTTATATTATCTTTTAGGCTTGGTGATGGGTTGGGTCAAGTTCAGGCTAGCCCGAAGCTTAATTGGGTTCGATTAAATATATATAAATTTAATTTATAAAATTTAAATATTACATTATTTCACTTAAAAATTTCAGGCTTCATTCCGGGTAGCTCAAGCTTGGTCTGAAGGAAAGTCAACTTGGCTCATGTTCACTTAATTAAATATTGGTCGAGCTGGGTAATTTTTGCTAAGCCTATTACCTTCCTAACTTGCTTTGAGATTTTTTAGTAACACTGAAATCAAAGGTTTGATTCACCTTTTGGAGATTATTGAACATAAACTTCAACTTTTAAGTTATCTCTTTCAAGATTTTTCATCCAATCTAATTTTTTAAGTATCAATTTCAAAACTTTCATCAAGCTTTATCTTACATTATTGCTTTTATTGTTACTTGTGATCACTTTAAAAAATTCATTGGACAAGTTTAATTACTTACAGTTTTTTTCCTAAACTTATCAAAATGTTTAGTCTCTCATTAGTTATTTTGACTAATCAACATAAATTATATAAAAACTAAATTTAAGGCTAAATACACTAGACCCTTATGTGATTTAGGCTTTTTTCAATGTACTCCATAACTTTTGAAAACTATCAATAACCCCCTATAGTTTTAGTGTTCTACCACCTAACCTCGCTGCTATGAACTTTCATTAGAAAACCTAACCAAAAAATTACAAATGGTGTCATTTTTCATTATACGGCAGTATATGTGGCACTTAAGTGTCACATAACGAATAAAATCGTATGGGTTATATAACTCACACCAGATCTTTACTTCATGTAGTTTTTTATTGTAATCTATATGACACTACATGAACAATTGTTAACTGGAGACATTTATTCATTAGAGACAAAAACTTGTCGCATGAAAATTTAGTAACCAATTGAAGATTACACAACCACTAGAATTGTAGGTCAAGAAATTATTGTAGGAATCCATATCATGTTTCGTTAATAATTCGTTATTGTAAAAAAAAATTGCATGACTAAAGATTACACAACTATATGAAAAATTGGTAATTGACTAAAGATTACACAACTAATGGAAAGAAAATTTTGGTCATTTTTTTGGAAAATTTTTCTTATAGACAAGTTTACAATTGTGTCATTTTGGTAATATATGTTTTTGGATTATTAGGGATTAAATTTGACCAGGGCCTGATTTTGATAAATTTAATTAGGGCTCCAATTTTAGTAATTTTTTAGAGCGTAATTAAAATACATTCCAATTCTTCATTTTGTACACATCACTTACTATGACATTTTTTTTATTTTGGTTCTTTAGTCTACTTCCTAATTATGGTTTTTCATTTTCGGAATTTGAATATTTATACATCACTTATAATGCTTACTTGTCATGTTAACTTCATGGTTTACATTTCACCATTATGACTTTTCTAAGCTTTGCTTCAATTAATGATGTGGTCGTGCAAATGAGGCTCCAACTTGTAAAGGACAAAATTTTGGATTTAGTGAAGTTGTATTAGAGTTGAGGGACTTTTAGGATTGTAATCCTTAGTTTTAATTATTATACTTTTTTTTCCAAAATACAGCATAGTCTCCATCACAACTAACTTTATCTTATATGATCACATTGAGACAATTCCTAGCGCTTGTTAGTTTTATTTTGTGGTGTTAATGCTCTATTGTATTTTTTTCACTTAGCTATATGCACTCTAAAGGTTGAACCTAATTATGTACAACATTATATAGAAACATGCATAATGATTCCATAGATAATTAAGATTTTCGTTAGGTGCAATTAGGACATAGAAGTCACTCTTATAATTAGTTGTGCATCACTAAGTAAGCTCATGCTTAATATATTTGGACCTATATAAGAATATAGGTTTTATTGAAGTTGTTATAGAAAATTTCAGTGGGAATATATTGAATTTGCATCTATTTAGTAGTATGGTTGCATATTGTGCTATATTGGATGTGAAAGCCCCCACCTGTATTGCTTTAGGAATATAGTTTGTTGTATAATGTCTAAATTTGTAATTTCTTTTCTATTCTTTCTATTACAGGTTCTATTTGAGAAATGATTGGTACTTTAATCCCTAGAATTAGGTTCGAGTACTTTTGTGGTGGATTTTTCAAATTAAGCAGAAAATGACATATGAAGGTGGAGAGATAGACGCTTTCAATTCTAAGGTAAATAAGATTTACTTAGTTGATTTCATGCCTAAGAGTAAGAGACTAGAAGAATGGAGAAGTAAAGGATCTTATCTATAAATTTCCACATCAATCATTTGAAGATATTTTCAAGCCACTAAAAGATGATGATGATGTTAAGAAGTTAATAGAAGAAATTAAAGAAAGAAAATTTAACATAGTTAAGGTTTATATATATAAGGAGTAGTATCACAAATTATACACACTCCCTATAATAGATATTCATATTAAGGTATTTAAGGATAAGAATGGCATATTATGTAGTAAGGCAAGTTCTAAACAAGCTATTATAATAGTCATTAAAGTAACCATTGAGGCAACTATTAAAGCACCTATAGATGCACCCATTAAAACAACCATTAAAGAAGACCTAGAAGCATGAAATGACTTAGATAACTTATCATTTAATGAAAGATAGTTAATATATTTTATTGAGTTGGGGTATTCAAGTAAAGAAATTCTAGATGATATATTTGAATATGATATAAAAAGAGAATTACCTAGCATGAGAAAATGTTGAATCGGTGCCTAAAATATTGATTTAGAGGATAATGAAATTAAAGCTCATGAAAAAGACACTGGTAGCCTAGAAGGAAGTTCAGATAATGAGGAGAAGAAGAAGAAGAAGAAGCTTAAAATTCATAACTTTCCACTAAGACCTTTACTTATGATGAATTCTATAAGGAATAACACTCATCTATGCCTTATTCCAAAATCTACAAGTTTGATATCTCTTAATGAGTTCAAGAAGGTTCGATCTTCTATAAGATCATTTCCAAAATGCTTTCTTTAATACATAAATAGGTTTTACCATATTTCATTAATCATGCTCAGGTTACATTCATCGAAAGAAGGAATATAAGGGAATTATCTTCCTTACTCAAGAGTTACTCATAAATTACCACTTGAAGGGTTCAAGGAGTAACTGTGTCATCAAGATAGACATTTATAAGGCATTTGCTATGGTAATTGAGACTTCATTCTCTTATCTTTTGAAGCTATTGGTTTTTTAGTCTCCCTCACCTTGTGAATTAAGCAATGCTTAACTACCACTTCTTATAGCGTACTTGTTAATAGGAAGGTTACCCATTATTTTAAAGGAGAAAGGGGAATAATAAAAAGGGATCCATTTTCCTCTACCTATTCACCATTTGTATAAAAGTGGTTTCTTAGGTAATCTTAAAAAATGTTAGTCAGATAAAAGACTTTAAATGTAACACCTATATACCCCCAAAGAGGATATACAGATTGTTGGACCCCGAATTTTTAGTGGAAATATCAAAATGGAATATGAGTTTATGTATGTCTTGGAATTATGAATTGGTATATAGATGGTTGTGAAATTAGACTGTGAACTAAGTATGGATGATGAGTTGAGAAACTTTAAGCATGAACCATGGTTATGTATGTAAGATAGGATGTTTGG
>JANIPM010000231.1:30481064-30492796 GCA_027478405.1 Erythroxylum cassinoides
AAACACTCAATGGCGCACTCAGAATAATTTTTCAAACCCAATAACCACGTTAATCACAATAAAATTACATTAGGCACGAAAATCGGGAATGTCATGTATGCATGTACAGTTGTTTCATATGCACAACTGATATTGTGTACCAATCTTATTATGCATGAACAGTCCTAATTCATCCCAATCCATCTCATCCTATTTCAAATTTACTATTTTACCCTTCCTGTCGGGGGTGGGATGTTACATGTATAGGCTTAATCATCCCAATTTTTATGTATCAACTTGTCTTGCCACTTGAAAATTTTCTTAGTTCAAATGTACATTTTCATTCATCAATTTCTAATGGTAACAGTTGATTCCAAGTTACTAAATATTGCCCATCAAACCAAGATCTAAGACTTATGCAATTCACAATCATATATAATTTTAATATGTAACTCATATACTTTCATGAACATGTAACATTTCTACTATGGTGTAATTTGGGGCCTTACATTAGACAAAATTAGATAAGATCTAAATTTATTAATCTAGTCTTGCTGACGTAGTAGATAGGCTAAAAGTGCCTGTCTTTCCTCTATCGAAGAAATTCACCTATTATAAAATTTCTTATAAACATCTTAATTCAAATGGAAGATTCCAATCTGGGGTAACCATAATTAAGGAATTAGTTCATTTTTCCTTAAGAAGAATGAACACATTCAAACATTTTTTAGTGAGAATAAAAGGCACACATCTTTCTTAAGAAACTTGGATTAGGCCCTAGCAATTTTAGAAAATTCATTAATGAACTTTCTATAAAAACTTATATGCCCTAAAAAATCCTAATAGTCTTAACTAGAGTAGGGTGGTAATTTCTTAATTGTTAACAACTTCCACTCTCTCAATCTCTATCCCCCTATATACATTATGAATATTAGAGAAAATCTTGTAGCTAGAGGGAATACCTGACTTTATCTCCATTGTGGAGGATAAAGTGGAACCTTTAGTGGACTCTTATGTTGCATTATTGGTGATTAAGGTTAAGTTGAATCATCACATCTTTGATATATCTCATTTTGTATAATTTTGGACATTCCATGTAATTACTAGTTTCCTATCAATTATATTTATTTACTTTCTAAAAGAAATCTATATCCCTAATATGAGATTTTATGGCCTAAAACTATGCTATCTTGTACCATAAAATAGCATCTTCCCATTTTAAAGCCATATTGGTTTGCTCAGAATGCTTAAGTACTTTTACTTAATTCTAGAGGCATAAATCAAAAGAATCCCCTATAATTAACAAGTAATCAATAAATACCTCCATGATATCCTTAACTAATTTGTCAAAAATTGCCATTATGAACCTCTAAAATGTAACAGGTACATATGGTTAGCTAATTGTTTGAGCATCTAATTAGTGAAAGGGAAAGGAAAATGGTCCTTTTGGGTGGTTTCATTAAGCTTCCTATAGTTGACGCATACTCTCAATCCTATGATGGTTATAGTCGGCATCATCTTATTCCTCTTGCAAAGCACTATCCTTATTCCCCCTTTCTTCAAAACAACCTACATAAGGCCTACCTAAAAACTATAAAAAATAAGGTAAATTACTTTTTTCCTTGAGAAGTGTAATTACCTCTGTCTATACAACGTCCTTCATATTTCGGCTTAGCCTTTATTAGAGTTCCAAAACTGGTTAAAAATTTGTGTGTCCAAAAAGAGGGGTTAATTACTTTAATATCTAAAATATTTTATGCTATCACCCTTTAATGTGCATAATTGACTTCAAATTCTTTTCCAAAAATGAATATTCCAAATGATCTAGCAATTTCTTTAGTTTCAACACAAATGGTCTTCAATAGAGGGTCTTAATCTCTTCTCTTTACTCCTATTAATCTCCTCAAACTCTTTCCTCCGCACTATGGATTCATTAGCCTCAAGATACTTCTTACCTCTCTCTTATAGGGTCAACTATTCTTGAATAGAAACTTCCTTCCTTTCTTATACCTCTAGTTCCTCTCCACTCTATAATGTTATCACATTCATATATTCCCTTAAATCTAGTTTAGTGTATTCAAATAAAATACTTAGGTCTTGAATTTTATGGATGGCAAATTTGGTTGAAGTAATAAATTTTAGAAGAAAATCCTCAAGATGATGATACTCCTCTTCCTACTATTGTTGTAAAAATCTAGAAGGAGAGTGATCTTTCCATGCAAAATTGTAATAACTGTTATATTTTATATTATAAGTATTCTCATATAGGGTGTTTTGAGGTCAATTCTCTACATAACTTGGATGCCCCTACATATGGTTTGATGCTTGACATTTATAAATAGGGTGGTCCCCCACAATTATCAGAATATTTCATGGATGTTGGATAAGATTCCAAAACTACCATAATCAATGGCATACCATAATCCTTTTGAAAATACCATCCCCTCCATCCTTCTATTATGTTTAGTGGCTATAATAACAAATGTCTAACTCCTACAAACAAATGACAAAACAATATCAAGATAAAGAGCTCTAAGAATAAATAAATAAACATTAAAAAAAGACCATAATGGCTATATTAATAAAATCTTAGGTTTCCTAATATTCTGGTCCCCAATATTGTCAGTAAAAAATTGGTTAAAATTAATTTTTATACCATAAGTGCACGGTATAGTGTTAGCTAGCACTAGTATGTACAAGTCAATCCTTTAAGGACTATGAGCATTAGTAATCGCTCTTTTCCAATTATAAAACTGATAATTAAGATGATATTGATGAATTAAATTTAACATAAAAGAAAATAAACTAATAGCATGAAAGCACAACATAATAAATTAGAATAGAAAAGAATAAAAATCCATCCAATAAAATAATGGTACTTGGAATTCAAATCCGCTAAAACTTCTTATCTAGTAATGATTTCACTAATCAATTTAATATAAAGTTCATTGGCCTATCAAAATTCTTCAGTTGTGCCAATATCTTTCTCAAGAATATTAACACCCAAGCCCATACTAGTTAATTGAATTATTTTTCTAATTAAAACCTCTAGAATTGCATTAATAGATTTGAATTTTCACTATTAAGTTTGACCTTAATTTAGAGGATTTATGTGAACTTATCTTTAAGTTTGCATGTCACTCCTTTCAATTATGCTAGACTTATTAATATTTTAGATTTCTCAATCTTATTTGCATGAAATCATGCATGAATCAACATATTAGCAATATTAATTCAAGAATAAATAAGAACACAAAATTGAATCTCAATAAAACTAAAGAATAAATTAAATTAAATTCACTACAAGGTTCAACCAATCTATATACCAAAAATAATTTTGTTTATAATCATACAAAACAAAACACCAAAACTAAATAAAAAGTTAAAAATCAAGAATGATATAATTGAAATCTCTAAAATCTCTAAAACTTCACTCTAGATTAATGAAAATCTACTCCAAAGAAGTTTCATTAGTTTTTTTTGTGCTCAGTGCCATTTTAGGATTTGCCTTTGTGTTTCTGGAGCCTTCCCTATCTTTTGTCACTAAATTTTATCATTTAAAATTCAAACTTTGAATTTTGGGAGATATACGCATATATTGATGGTCGTGTTCTTCAAGTAGACATATATTCGTTCCTTTTTGCTCCAAGTGAGTGAATTAGACCTAAAAAATATATAAACAACTTACGTACATAAATCAATAGAAATATTAAAATAAATAAGCAAATTACATTACATATGAGACTAAAATATGACTAAATTACTAATTATCAATAAGTAGCTTCCCTTTCATGTGTTTCATCTTGCCTTCCCTAGGCGATTTTTCACCCTTACTGGAGGTGATAATCTCCATTAAAGATAAAAGATTCACTAGTAGCAAACATCACCACAAGTGAAGCCTTACTGTCAGGAGAGGCATCTCCTGAAACTGATTCTTGCACCCAAAAACAAACACATTCAAATCAAACTAAAACGATATTTCATCAAATTCCCAAAAACACAATCTTAAGTCTAAAAGATTAATCACAATATCCAAAACCAAAGTAAGTTTTTTGTGTTTTCAAAAATTGCAAAATAAGGGAGGCATGCAATTGATTTTAAGGAAACCAAAACACAAAGGTTACAAGCATGAAATTTTAGTGAAATTCCAAATTTAATGAATTAACATAACGAGGCTTTCAAATAAGGATTTTCTAGAAACTTAAAGCTAGGAGGATGTGCATAATTTTTTATTTTCATTATTAAAAAGCAAATTTGTAAACTATTTATGCTTAAATCAATATTACAAAAATCCATAAAACAATAATTTTAATCCTTAAAACTTAACAAATCAATAGCAATCAAGTAATTTTAATCAAATTAAGCAATTAGAGGAGGTTTTTGATAAAATTATTGAAAAATAAGTCGTAATAAAATCATGGTAGTAATAGAAAATTTTTTAACAAGTTCTCAATCGAGTCTCTTTAATTGAATAACTTGGAAAACAATAACCATAAATTAAAAGGTTAAAAACATATCTTATTTGGAATCTTGTAAAAAAAGTTTCAAAATGTTATCATCAAATTTTTATGTGTACAACCACTAACAATAATTATAGAGTAGCTAAAAAGAAGTCAAACTTTTTTTACAAGAGAAAAAAATAATTTAGCTCCCTGAAATCCTTTTCCCTTCCATAGAAAAAGAATCGGGAAGTTCTTTCCAATTAAAATTAAACTTCTAATATAATTAAGGTCTAATTATAATTTAATTTTAATAGATCAAATATCTCATAGTTTATATATGAATTTTCTTCACAATCAATTATAAACTAATTTAAATTAATTTTCTCTTTTAAACTGATCTCTATATGTGACGTATTAGGTTCTTAATATATTGGCAATGATGACAAATTATAGTTCTAATTCATAACTATAAATACCTAAATTAAATCTCCTTTTAATTTATCTTTAATTCTTTAATTAGATAATATTTTATAATAGGTTAAGATTGACATCTAGTAACATATCGTGGTCATCTAAATATTTGAAATTTATAAATGATTCGACTTAACCTAACCATGCATGATTATAATATATAATTTAATCATTTTATTATCCTACGTTCAAATTAGGCATAGAATATGGAATTAGTATATACCTTTTTTTTTAAATCCAATCATGTTCTTTATAACTATTTTGTAATTGATATTTGAATACACTTTTTAAATATCAGTTTACTCTAACTAGATATTTCTTTAAATCACTGTTAATTAAGAACAGTAGAATATTCTCCTTGATTGCTTTAGATTGACAAATTCTTTATTGACTTACTCAATTATTTTCATAAAATTTATACATATCCAAGTCCTACCAATTGTGTTATCCTAAATAAAATAAGTCATAAGTAGAATCAAAACATATATAGTAATTATCATATGAGATATCGTAATAATCTCAAGTCTAAGGATCAAATATATAACAATTATAGTGAAGAAAATCATAGATATACGAGTAGTATTTCATTTGGGATCTACACAATTAGGCCAATTTAGTGAACTACTTGTACAGAAATGGTGAAGGGGCTTCTCTAATAAACACATTTATTTAAGCATTTTCATACTTTAATATATGAGATCAATTAATTTTTTATAAGGAAGAAACACAATATGTGCTAGTTTATCATTTCATCAATATACCATCTTGATGAAATTGTACTAGGAACAATTTAGGAATAAAGCATAAATGCAAATTGAATATTATAATTAGATCTCTTTATAATTTCAATTGCCCAGCAATTATTTTAAAAACCTTACGTTTAGTGTTAAATTATCAAATATAATTAATAAAAATATATAAAGATAAAGAGTGTCTATTAATTAAAATAATAAGATAATATATTCAATTGCATCCAATAATTGACGGTAAGGGCATATAATAACACTAAAATGAAGCTTTAGACAATCTTCAAGAAGATTAGATCATAGGTTTATTAAGCAAAACTTTTTGTTCAAGTTTTAATAATAGAAAACTAACGTTCTGATTCCAATATAAAAAGTATAAGGAGTTTTAATTCAAAAATAGAATTATAAGGTCTTGGGTAATATATTAAATCATAAGGTAATTAAACTTATGCAGACATATATAGGGTAGAAAATCTTCGAAGTTCAAACCTAACAGTATAAACTATCTTTGGTAAGTCATGGTAGGCTAAAAAACCTGTATGATTGTTACATAATTGCATAACCAACAATTCATTACTGACATCTAGCTTTAGATGCTCGCCGTAAACAGATCTTCCTGATTTAATTTAGTTTATTGGACTCTAGGGTATATATGATTAGGTTTCAGAATTTTCTTCTTCGTCTCTAGCTGTTTTCTAGTTTACCGACCAGGTTTCAGGGATACAACTGCTACATATATACAAAAATATGCAGAAAATACAAAACCGTAGGTTAAATATATTGTACATACAAATAATAACTGATTAACATCTTTCATCAAGTAAATAGAAGACAATTTCATACTGGAATTGATCTTTTCATATAGACAGTGATACAGAGACAGAGAGATTAACGGAGCGCAGCTAGTCATGCTGGTTACTCGATCTAAAGCTCTCTCTAAGAAGGGATAGCTATTAATGCTGATTACTCAACCTAAAGCTCTCTGTACTCTGGTCTTAAAGATCAAAATGTAGGATTTGTCCATTGAGAAGTAAAGGAAACAACCAGTGGAGTGCGTTACGTATGACCCAAAGCTTGAGCCGACGATGCAATGCCAGGCAGGTCCATACACTTTATCAAACTCCTGCATGTGTAGTCTAGTCAAAGAGTATTCACGTGGATACCCAAACCCAACCAAAGAAAAATGAATATATAACAGCATTACGCGCTCTGTCGCACACATGCTTTCATATCCTATTTACTAACATATCTCATAAACAAATAAGCATGGCCGTTTTGGGCACATGGCCTGATTATGAGATGTGATTGTCATTATTGTACATAGACACAACATTTTGTAGGAATAAGTAAGGTTCTATTGATTTCACAAAGTTATTGCCAAGTCGGGATGATAGTGGAACACGTAAGAAAAAAAACAATTAAACGACTTGATACTAGTTTAGCTTTCTCTGCTTCCTTGCCTTGTTCTCTTACAAATTATATACTGGCGAAGAAGAAAGAAAAGGAAAAATCAGCTTCTGAAATTTTCTCTGGCATTCAACATTTTATCAGCAAATCTGTCCTTGTTACGAATAAATAATACCATTGTAGCCTGCTTGTCTATCAAATAAATGTTCAAACTATCACTTTTGTTTATGTTGGGGGCCACGGTAGTTCGAAAATCAAATAAAAAGCTATAAAAATATAATTAAGCTATTTTTCCTCTTGAACAAAAATAAAATTACCGTAATAATAACCTTCACTGGTTTTGACTTTTCAAAATCTCCTCATATTTTAAATTGATACATAAAAGTTCAAGTTAATTTTGTTTGTGATCATGCCCATAAGAACAGAATTAGCATATGGTAAATATAAAATTATTTTATAATGCTGAAACGAAAGGTAACTTTGTCTCGGGGAGCTTACCTTCTTGATATTATAAGCGACGTTCCGAGAGCTGAACTTCTCCAAGCTATCATAAGTTTTCCTTGCACACCTGAAGGCATGAACTTGCATGAATCCTGGCATGTCCGATACCAGCACCTTCACCTGTAGAAATGACGTCACTGACTCCAAATTCGATTCTACATGGGACACCGACTTCCTCGCCTCCACCATCGCCATCTTTCCATCTAGTTCCTTCCTTTCCTCGTCCAATATGTCTTCCCTGTTCTTCAATTTTATGGTCGACAAAGAGTAAGATAGATGCTTATTTGACTCCGAATTTGGCAAGTAACTTTTGATGCTGGACCTGTAGAACCTCATCAATGCTGATCTCTTAGGCTTCTCATGGGCAGCCATGTTTTAGGCTTCTTTCTAAAGTGGATGGATACAATTCAGCGTGAAGGCACAAGTACAATGTATGAAAATAATTTATCAATTAATGTGGGATAGTGAACTGCTGGGAATCATCGCCACAAGGAAGACCCATTAAAGTAATGGTTGATCTAGAAAGTTGGTGATCAGAATATTTATAGCAACAAACCATGTGTTATTGCCTGTGATCAAGGATAATAAGAGTTGTAAGTTGCTTGTGAAGGGAAGATATATCTTTGTTGTCTTCAGCTAACCATTCTTGTGGTGCAAACTTAGTAGCGTTTTAAGGCATACATGTCTCCAACGAGCTTGCTTTAGTACAGCCGGCAGATATGGACACACGACCCTACCCTCAACCCTCTACCGCCTATCTTGGGTTGGGTTGGGTTGGGTAATGGACAAAATAGTAGTTGTCTCTATTGTTTACTCATCAATTATAACTGTAAAAAACTTGATTAAACTGCAAAGTTCAAAACATGTTTTTACAGTTTACTTAGCCACAAGGGCAAGTCAAGAATATATTGTCGTCCCTTTCTTTATTTGTGCAATTAATGATATGCACATGGCCGAAAATTCATGTTGGATTAAAAAAATGAATAAACTATTCTAAGGATTTACCATTTTATGAAGAAAAAAGACGTATTCACTATAATAATCTTAAATGGGACAATTATGCCTAATAATTAACAGAAAAATGAAAGCAAAACAACAAAAGAGGAATGTATATATTGTTTAGGACACTTCCAAATACTATGCACCTACTTGACCTATTTGTGAGGCATGTGCAAGTTGATTGGGAAATTTGTACTTACTTTTTTCTTTAATATCAGTATTTTAAAATGCTTATTTAAAATTTATAAAACAAGCAAATTTTGTTTTTTTTATTGACCATTGTTGTTGTCAAGATATCCACTGCTTATTGCGTCCATCCCTTCTACCTTCTTTACTCTACACCCATCCTTCTACAACTCCATTTCAATTTAGCTCTATTGTTGTTCTATTCTTCATCTTTTAATCTATTGTGCCTCAACTTTTGACAATAAAATAGAATATTAATTACGTTTTTTTTGTACCATCACTAAGTGACGATTTCCTAATTCATCACCAAAAGTCATTGTTTTGGTAACATTATAATGTATTGTCACTAAAGCAATTTCTTTAGCGACGATTTTCTGGAGTCATCTAAAAGACCCCATTTTTTGCGACAGCTTTAGTATTTCGTCACTAAAGGTCGAGTGCTTGGTGATGATAGTTTCAAACGTTGCAAAAAATCGTAACTTTTTGCTACGAAATTGATAATTTATTGCCAAATGTTGACTTTTTGGACGAAACCTTGAAATCATAGCTAAAAGTTAATATCAAAGAATTTATAATTAACAATGTTAAACTGAAAATTCTTTAATATTAAATGTACTAAATAATCTTAAGGTTATTGATAAATGACATTTATATATGATTTTTCATTTTTTTCATTTCCCTTCTTTACAAATTTGTTTAAATATATAGTTAATGCATTAAAACTCTATAAATTTTCTTTTTGGATATAAAAAGATAAACATACCTAAAATTTAAATATTAATAAGATATTAAATTTAAGTTGACTACTATTCTTAATCTTTAATATTTATGAACAATAAAATAATAATACATATAAAAGTTGGAATATGGTAAGCAATATAATATAATGATATATGGTAAGTACTACAAGTTGTTAATTAGAAATTTAACAATTCATACAGAGAAAATAATAAATAAAGTTCCACGTTTAATATTCCATTAAAAAGGACAATAAATAATTATTTTTTTAAATTCCAAGTGACATTAGAGTCGGTAGAAAAGGCAAAGGCGGTTTTCAATGTCTGGATTCCTAAAAAGTCTCTTTGCACGTTCCAAGTCGTCAATTAAAATAGTTAAAGATCGTCTCTCAGGGTCTGGTGAATTGACACTCTCTTCTAACAACTTCTTTGCTTTAACTAAATTTGCAGAAGTTATAATAAACGATATCCCAAATGCAATATGCATAATGATATTAGATGAACCGCACGTACTAAGCATTTCAACTAATGAGCAAATAGAATAAAACAATTAACGCTAAATCAAATGGTATTAGAAAGTCAAATTCGAACACATGCATACCCAACTGATAAACTCTATGCTCGTCACAATAAACAAACATAGTTTTTGGAATTGACCACTATTATGAAATAATCATTTTCCTTAATCATGTATAAACCATCGAGACATCACCACTAACTTCATTTCCATCTATGTTCTCTTAGAGATTCAAGGAATCTTAACACAACATATAGTATATACAATCAAATGTTCATATAATAACTTCATAACAGAAAATGAGATACTGATAATAAAGAAAGAGAGCTAGTTTGGATGATACTAGAAACCTTGAAGAAGAAGATCAGCTATCAACGGCAAGGGGTGATTAGTTTTTGATGTTGGAATTCGTTTTGCATTGATTTATTCTTCATTAGGGACAATTTTGCCACATTTCTCCTAATGGAGATCATTTCTACCATCAGAAACTAGTCACTACGTTGACATTCCGCAATAAATTAATATTAACAAATTTATTCTGAAAAGTCAATAGAAGAATTATTATTTAAATGATTCAACATTCTAGCAATGTTAATTTTGTGATCTATCAAGTAAGACTACTTCATATGATAAGGTTGAGAATATTAAGTGTGTATGTACTATGTTTAGGGGATTCATAAACATCCCTTACAACTCCTAAATATGATTGCTTCTATATCCAAAATAAAAAGAAAACTTAATGTAAGTCCAATTTTATTCATATGAAGCAATTAACCATTCCCAATTGAGTTGAATATCATGGTTTTAATTTATATGTTTATTACCTATATATGTTTTGATACCTTACTAATATTTCTGGTGTTGATCATCTTTCTTTTAATTGTTATGTCTAATCACAACCTCGTTAAACATTGGAAATAAAGTCCTTTTGATGGATACATTAGTAAAGTATAAGTGATAGAGATTTGGTGTAAAGCAATTGTATAGTAAATATGTACATAAATAGTTACAGATATAGCCATAATTCTCTAACAAACCTTTAATTAAACGGTTAGTAGGTTTCCTCAAACAAGCATAGAAGGTGAAAAGGAAATGTCAACCCCGTACACATCCAAAACAAAAACACTTTTCACCATCTTGCGAACACAAACACAAATAAAAATGCATATACCATTAGCAAAACACAAAACCAACATAAACTCTACCATGTAACAGCTAATAATCATATTTGGTAATCAGATGATTGAGTGGATGGATTGAACCTAATCCAGTGTTTTTGAAAATACTCCCATGAGGAATATTTTGCTCCAATGACTGAGAAATTAAGAGACAAAACGATGATTATGCCCAAAAGTTATTACAAGTTACTCAGGCTACCGTCTTTTATTATTTTTTACCTTCATCAAACTTCAACTTGATTAACATGGAGAAAGAAAGTAGTAGTGGTAGTAGTAGTAATAATAATAAAGTAGTAGTAGTAGTAATAATAATAGTAATAATAATAATAACAATAGTAGTAGTAGTAGTAGTAGTAGTAGTAGTAGTAGTAGTAGTATTAATAATAATAACGATAATAACAATAATAATAATAATCCAATGTTAATTTCTCTACTAATATGAATGATGCAGCGAGTTACATCATATTAGTATTTTTCATATAATATCTATGCATTTTATTATTTAATAAATTAAAAATATATATAATTATAGCATGACACAAATACGACATATGGTAGTTATATACTAA
>JANIPM010000231.1:30492896-30503068 GCA_027478405.1 Erythroxylum cassinoides
AAATCCTTTTGTTTTAAGTCATTCCCTCTCTAAGGTTATTTTTAACTAAAGTACGCTCACAACTATTATTAATATATTCTCACACTCAAATATAAAAGAATACATAATAAACTTGGCCCCGTTTAGTAATTAGTGGATTGCAGTAGTTGTTAGTTGATTCTGTCAGCGGTCAGCTGACAGCAAATTATATTAATTAATTTGATCAACTCATGACATTAGCTATTTATAAGATATTTGGTAAAATTAGTTGTTTAGTATTAACTGTTTATGTTTAAAATGGTTTTTATTATTATTATTATTATTATTATTATTATTATTATTATTTAAACTTAATTTTTATGAAATTAAATATCTAAAATCTAAATTCTTATGAGAATATTGAAAAAAATACTAAGATATAATACTCATGTACTTATAAATCCTTTTGTTTTAAGTCATTCCCTCACAAACTATTTTACACATAAACAGCTAATACTAAACAACTAATTTTACCAAATATCTTATAAACAACTAATATTATCTACTGATCAAATCAACTAACATAATATGTTGTCAGCTAACTGCTAATAGAATCAACTAATAACTAATACAATCCACTAATTACTAAACAGGGCTAAGTTTACTATGTATTCTTTTATATTTGAGTGTGAGAATATATTAATAATAGTTGTGAGTGTACTTAGTTTTAAAAAGTAACCTTAGAGAGTTTCCTAGGGTTATATTCAGTTAAAAGATTTCAATCATTATTATATCATTCTTGTTCTTTTTTTTCGTTTATTAGAACATATTTTTTGGTTGAAAGTTGTTTGTTTGTGTATGTATATTGTTTTGATTCATCTGGACATGTTTAGGAAAAAAAATAACATTTATGGACTAGGATTGTAAAACAATAGTAAATTAGTCCACTTCTTTTTTTAGCTCATTTGCTTCATAAGCACTTTTTGATATTATGCTTAGGAGATGGGTCGAGTTGTTATCACATTAAATCATAGGAGAATCCAAAAAAAAAGGTCAAGTTCAAATATAAGAAGATAAGGTCCATGTTAGGTATAAGGTTATGCGAAACAAATATGGTTACTAATTTAATATTTGTATAAATTTTTTGTTTTAGCTTAAATCACATATTTTTTAACAAGTGATGCTTTGCAAAATTAAGTTAGGTAATAGGTTTGGTTCAAGCGAAGCATAATCAAAGCCCAGATTATTTCTTTTTGAAACCTTACTCTCTCTTTTTAAAAATTAATTTTCTAAATATCATTCCTTTCTTCTAGTGGTCCTTTTATCCTTTCAGATAACTTCCTTTTATAATATTTCCTTCCAATCCATTAAGAATGTTGCTTCATTTCTTTATTGTTTTTGTTCATATATCATTTCATACAAATTAAACTTCCCTTTTTAAAATCAAAGTTGAAGATTGTCATCATTTAAAGTCCTACAAGAGAGTATAGGTATATTTATGTATTTTATTTTAAAATATAAATCAAACCATAAATTATTAGGCTTTTAACCACAAGTTTTAATTTTTAAATTTAACATGCCTTTATTGATTTCACGATTAAGTTTATTTTCTTTCCAAAATTCTCGAATGCATAACTTTTTATCAAACTTAGACTTAGGTAATTTATTAGGCAAGTAAGTTAGGGTGCCTAATACCTTCCTTATTTATAGATTTGATCTTGAAACTTTTTATTTCTTTTCTTTATTTTTAAAATTTTTCCAACAACATATACTTCTCTGTCGTTATTGTTGCTTTGTGTTGTCATCGTTGGTCTATCCGTCCCTATCATTGCTTTGTTTTACCATCTGTCATTGCTTCTTCTCATATCATCTGCATCATCTTCTTCTACTTTGTGTCTACTGTCTGTTAAGTCTTAACATTATCAAGGTTGATAGTGAAACATAGTTTAATAACTGTCTAGTGTGTTGTATAAGTTTTAACTAATTTTTAGGTTTGGAATTCCCTACCTATTTTTAATGTTTTTGGTAAAGATTATATGATTTTTTCTCCAATCTCAATTTATTCTATTATGATATACATAAATTGTTATTTTCTTGATTTATATTTATCTTAATGTAATAAGATAATAAATATGAGTGAATAATCAAAGAAATGCATTTAATTCAGTTTGGCATTGACAGATTTGGTGTTTAGTGAAAACCATGTAAGGGCACTTATTGTCTAGATTGTGATAAAAGAGGGTTCTCCTCTAATAAAATTTGAGATAAGTTCTTTGTACAATTTTTTCTTTTAGTCTTATTTTGTATTCTTTTAGCTCAATTACTACCATGAACTAATAGTTTTCTCACATGCTATAATATGCATGAGATATATATACATACGTACGTACGTATGTATCGAACAATCTAGGATAACATCTCTAGATTTAATTGGACAATCGTATTATGAATTAGGAAAACATATTAATCAAGGTAATAATCACATAAGCTCGGGTCATTTGGCCTAGGTTATGTTATCCTTATTGATTCGATACCAATCGGAAACACAACAATTATGGATTGAATCCATAATTATCTAAAACCATTAGTTGCTATAAATGAATCTCAACATAATAGTTATGGATTATATTGAAGATTCTAGTAATATCCAAACACGACAATTACGAATTATGTTTAAAATTCTAGTGATGGGTTCACAAATAAACAATCTAACCAGCATGAGAATAAAGATCATTCATACATGAAAACCCAAATCCATAAGTGTAAGATAACATAGTCAATCCTTAAGAGAGAAAGAACAACAAAACAATGAAAAAAATGCTTAATTGGATTCTTCGACATCGATATCACCTCCAAACCAGTCCAGAAACTTAGCTCTCTATCTTCTCCATGGGTCTCCAATGACGTCAAGTTTTTCCTCTCATTCATCTCCCAAAATCCCCAAATGTTTCCTCCAACTTTTCATAACATTTCTGTCGTTAAAACAATGTATTTATACTTAAAACTATGTTTTCAGGTAGGCTAACAGCATTTCACGATCATGCTTTGTGGTGTCACTGCCGTGTACGGTGGTGTCACACCCATAATAAATAAGTCATGGGTGTGACTAACATGTTCATGCCTATGACTTTTACGTCATGGTTGTTAGTCATTTCCAACACTCTTCATCTTTATGTTTTCAACATATACTCATCATAATGACCAAGCTTATATGATTGTTACCTTAATTAATTTGCTTTCCTAATTTGTAATATGATTGTCCAATTAAATCTAGAGATCTTATCCTAGATTATTCGATATATTAATCAAGGGAACAATCACACAAGCTCAGGTCATTTGACCTAAGTTATATTATCCCTACTGATTCGATACCAATCGGAAACACAACAATTATAGATTGTATCCATAATGATCTAAAATAATTAGTTGCAATAAATGAATCTCAACATAACAATTATGGATTATATTGAAGATTATAGTAATATCCAAACACAATAATTACGAATTGTGTTTAAAATTTTAGTGACAGGTTCACAAATAAACAATCTAATGAGCATGAGAATAAAGATCATTCATAAATGAAAACCTAAATCCATAAGCATAGGATAACATAGTCAATCCTTAAGAGAGAAAGAACAACAAAACAATGAAAGAAATGCTTAACCAGGTTCTTTGACATCGATATCACCTCCGAACTAGGTCGGGAAGCTTAGCCATCTATCTTCTCCATGGGTCTCTGAAGATGTCAATGTTTGCCTCTAATTCTTCTGCCAAAGCTCCCAAAATTTTCCTCTAACTTTTCATAACATTTTTTGCCATCGAAACAATGTATTTATACTCAAAACTAGGTTCTCAGGTGAGCTAACAGCATTTCACGAGCGTGCTTTATGGTGTCACGGGCGTGTATAGTGGTGTCACGCCTATAATAAATAAGTCATGGGTGTGACTAACATGCTCATGCCCATGACTTTTATGCCATAGTCATCAGTTATTTCCAGCACTCTTCATCTTGATGTTTTCAACATATACTCATCATCTTCATGCATTTTCTTGTCTCCTCTTAAAGAAAAATGAGTGTGAATCTATGAAAAAATGATTTAAATATTATGCTTTTGATTCACTTTAGCTCTTTCTCTTGTTTTCCTATCATTAATCACTAAGTATTATGGAATAAATGTATAATCAATTAAGCACTCATCACTAGGATATAAAGCTCCTTCAAGATGAAAGCAGAGGTAATTTACTGAGCAGCTCTGTTTGTTAAATAAAAAGTTATCTACATGAAAGAAGGATGACCTGGGAAACTTATATATCTTCAATCATGTGCGATAGTAGGACAAATAGATGACATGAGCCTATTATCAATTTTTTAGTTGATTCTACTAAAGGGATGATGTTTCTAAAGTCCCTTGATGCATCTATCCTAGGTAAAAATGATGATACTCTATTTTAGATATTTGATAATTTTTAAATAAATTTGGGCCTAAAAATATTTAAGTTCATCACTGATAATGATTCTGCTTGTAAAGCAGCAACAAAAAGGTCACAAATCAGCTACGTTTCTTTTTATTGGACTCCTTATGATGCATTTTGTATTAACTTGACATTGAAAAATTTATGAGGTCCTATATACTTTGCTATCATTAATGAAATTATACAATAAGTAAGAAAAGTGACCAAGTTCATCTATAATTGTGCTTGGATTCTAAATTTGATGAAAACAGTTTCACCATTAGAAAAATTTGTGTTGTTATGCCATAACAGGATACAAATTTCTTATGAATTTAGTGCTTTATTCTAATGAATAAGGAGCTAAGACAAATATTTACAAGCAATAAGTGAGTTGCATCTCCACATACTAAGTCTAATGCTATAATGGAGATTTCTATAATTATACTTAATGATCTTGAATTTTGGTCTCAATGTCAATTTGTCATCCAAGTTTGTGAGTCTTTAGTAAAAGTACCTCTTCTGGTTGATAATAATGAGAAGGTAACAATGGGTTATTTTTATGATATCATGGAGAGGGCAAAAGAAGCAATTAAGGCAATATAAGAAATATGACTTATTTTTATACAACTTATCCTTTAGTCATCAATGAATGATATGAAAGGTAATTTTACTTTTTTTATTTACAAATGGAGAATTTTTTAATCCTAGTATCTATGTTAGACCAAATTTTACAAAAAAAAAGCTAAAGTTAATCGGGGAATTTCATTAACTATCACAATAATTGTTGCATATAAGGTAATGCAAGATCTCTTTAGCTTACAAATAGAAGCATATAGGATGCATGCGATGATTTTGAAGTGCAAATTGTAATATATCAAACAGATAAACTTAATCTAAGTATATATTTCTTCACTTTTGTTACTTGTTTGAAATTAATCATCAGTTTACTTTATTTATAAAATTACTTTTGTTGTTTACAATTGTTTGGTGGGACCAATTCAAAAGCGGTGTTTCATAATCTTAGAGGATTGAAATTTGAATTTTAAGTCAATGTATGAGTGTAACTAAATGTCAACGAAATTGAAGCACATTTGAAGTATTCTGTTCTTAAAGAAGAAATAGATTGGAACACAAAAATTGAACGATTTGATCTTTGTTTGATACAAATTAAATCTTCAAGAAAGATACTTTTTTAAAAGATAAAATGATTTCATTATCAAGTCTAAAAAAGGCAACAAGTGAGTTAATTACAAGGTAGCGATGTCAAAAGATACCATAAAATAATGGATTTACACATTATAACCTTCAGACTACTAAAAGACATAATTTTGAATATGTCAAATTTCATCTTCTTTTGAAAGAGGAGCTTAAGTTTTGAGTAACCTTATATACAATTAAAACTCCTCTAATCCAACATCAAATTCTATGAGCAAGAGCATACTTGCCTATTTTGATATTCTTGAAGATTCTTTGGTTCCTTCCTCTCCATATAGAATACATTGAACAATTCAGGCTTAAGTTTAGGCATATTTTATCTTTTCCCATTATTTTTTATTGATTTTTAGCCCATATTAGGATTTTATCCCAATTTCCATATAGACAATCCAAATTCATGATATGAAGTAATCTAGCCCATATGGAAGTTGAAAAGTAGCATTGAAAGAAGAGATGAAATGTATTTTCAAGTAGCAAATTACAAAGACAACATATCTAGTCAATGGGAACCTATTAGTTTATCTTTGGTTTTTAGTCTCCCTTTAGTAGCTAGCTGTGTGATAAAAGAGGCTTTAGGCATTAAAGATCCTTTCCATACAATATTATACCAAGTAATAGTGGGAATATTAGGACTAATAGCTCCTAAATAAAAGAAATTAGAGAATTTTCCATTATTGCTAAAGTTCTATATTGCTTTATCCTTCAAGAGAGGATTGGGGAGTAGTTAGGAAAGTAATAAAGCAGTTTGTCTATACCTCTGCCATTAGCTAGCCAAGAACTCTAATTAATGACTTTATAAACTCTAACATGGATTGAAATTCTTATTACAAGTGATGAAAGATCACCTCTTGAAATTAGAAGACTTAGAGTAATCCAGTTATCATACCAAAACCAAGAGTCCTCTCCATTTCCAATATGAATTCTAAAGAGAGGGTAAATTGTTTGTCTTTTCCTAAGCATTTGGATGAAAGGCCATAAGTGTTCCTTCATTTCACTTAATTGCCAAAAATTGGAATCCCTCAAGTAATGTTTATTAGTCCATTTACTCCAAAGAACCACTTTATCATTAAAGAGCCTCCAAAACCTCTTTACCACTAACACTATTAGAATCATATTAATTAAGACAAATCTTAATCAACCATCTTGTTTTTTCTAGCATAATTATTCCCATTCGATTTTGGCTTCTTTAGGATTGTCAAACTATCCAAACCATAGGAAGTTCCTTATACATTTTCCCTTCTCCTTGTTAATCTTCCTAAGAAAGAAAAGATGAGAGCTCCAATGAGTGTGCAGATTATTCAATACTGAAATGATGAGCTAGACCCTTCTTGCCTAAAAGAGTGTTTTATTTTGACAACGATGATTTTTTTCTTGAATTTCTCTAACAGAGGAAGGCAGTTAGCAACTAAAGTTTCTTAGAAAAGATTGTGACTCTAAGGTATTTAAAAGGCAAGCAATTTGCACCTAAACCAAAGATGTTCTTAAGACTTTCATCATTAATGACATTAGAAGAAAAATATATCTCTCTTCAAAAAGTTGACACTGTGACCAAAAATCTTGAAAAAATCATTTAGAGAGTTGTGTAGAATAGAAATGGAGTTTTGATTGGCTCCACAGAGCAATATAAGATCATCTACAAAGTGAAGGTGAGTGAGGTGGATTTCCTTGCATTTGTAGTGAAAAAAAAGTCAGAGGTTCTTGAGGCATTCTGCTTAACAATTCTATTAAGGATTTTCTTGGAGATAACAAACAAGTAAAGAGAAAGTGGGTCTCCTTTTCTAATTCCCTTATAAACTTTGAAGCTTCTTCTGGGGGCACCATTAATGAGCACTTTATAGAAAGTTTCTAAGAGTCAAACTTTGATCCAGTTAATAAACAAATTAGGGAAGCCAAGTTTTTCCAAACTACTAATGAATTCCCAATTCATGTTATCAAAAGATTTGGAGAAATTCACTTTGATAGCATAACTATTAATGGATTTATTGGCATTATAATCCCTCATTAGCTCTTGCACCAACAATATGTTGTCAGAAATACTTCTGCTTGATATGAAAGCTCCTTAACAACAATGGATTAGTTGTTTGAGAGGATCCTTTAAACTATTGGCTAATAGTTTGGATAACGCTCTATAAACATTATTACAACATGAAATAGGACAAAAGCCATTGATACAATTGGCATTGGGAACCTTAGGAATCATATAAATATAAGTTGCATTAATCTCCTTTAATAATTTTCTAAAATTCAAGAATTCCTAGATAACTTCTACTACGAGCTTACCTGTGATGTGCCATATGCTTTGGAAAGAAAATTGCATTGAAATCATTACGGCCTGAGCCTTTCTTGGGTTGACACTAAAGAGAATATTTTTGATTTCATGATAAGATGCTAGCAGCTGAAGCTACTCCAGAGTATCCTAAGAGATAGGAGATCCAATGAAAACCACAAGATCTTACAGTTTGAATATATTTGTTGGCCTTAAATTCAACAAGTTGGAGTAAAAATTGAGGATCATGTTTTCAATAGAAGTTTTATTAGAGATCTTTTGTCCTTTTCCATCCAGCAGAGAGATAATTATGTTGTGGTTTCTTCTTGCTAAGATTGAGTTATGGAAGAACCTAATGTTAGAGTTAGCTTCCTTTAGTCAAGTGACTCTAGCCTTTTATAAGAGGAGTGACTTATGCTCTAGAAAAGCCCTATTGTAAGTCTCCAAACTTCTAATTTCAATCACTTTTAGATCTGGATTGTTGGGAGAGATATAGTAAGCTTCCTGAGCATTTCTAAGCCCAATCTTGGCTAATTGCAATTGGATTGAGGCAATGGAGCCTCTTAGTTTCATAAATGGCTTTAATATGTTTCTTAGAATATGAATTTTCCGTATTAGTTGAAAGGATTTGCACCTAGGGATCTAGTTGTCCCAAACTTCACTTACCAACTCTATAAAATCGTCCTTGATGGATAGAAAATTGAAAAATCTCAAAGGGACAGTGGGAGAAGTTGAGAGGCACAAGTTATAGGCTTCCATGTAAGAATGATTAGATAACATTAGAGGGCCAAATATAGCAAAGGAATTAGGTAGCTCATTCAACCATGGTTGACCAGAATTCTGTCTAGTTTTTTCCTATAAAAGATCTACCTATTTTCTTGTTACTTTAAATAAAAAATTTTCCTAAGCATTTCAAGTCAATAACTTCCAGCTTGGCTACAAATTTTTCAAGTTTCTTGCCTAGATTGGAAAATTTCACTCTTTCTCCCTTATAGGACAAGTAATTTTATAGATCTAATTAGCTTTGACCTTATCCGATCTTTTACTAGATTGAGTTTCTAAGGAGTCAAGTTTCATAGATGAAAGTGACCTAGAAGAAAATTTTTGATGGAAAAGTGTTAATATGTCATTTGGTATAATAAATATGAATAATAGTGATGATAAAACTATTCTCAATGATAAAAATTTTATACCAAATAAAAAGTAGAGTCAAAGCTATTTGAGAAGGCATTCAATTAAATGAAGTTTCCTATTTTCATAATTCTCTTTTCTTTTAATTGCACTTATATTTGATGTATATAATAAATTCTTATATGCAATATAAATATAAAATCTTTAATTATAAGTGTTTTTGTTTTTTGTTTTATTACTACTCTGCTATATTCTTCAATACATACTTGCATTGTAGTGCTCGTAGAGTCATAGGCCTATATTATATTTAATAAATGATATTTTGATGACCTATATTATTTTTAATATATGATATTTTGATGACCTATATTATTTTTACTATATGTTATTTTGATGTAATTATTATTTCATATATAATGTAAATTGTAATATTTTAAGTACTTTTATATTATTTTTAGTTTTATATTTGCATGATAGTGTTCTTATATGAATTATAGTTATTGTTTATATGTGAAATATGTGAAAAGTAATATTAATATAATTAGAGAGATAGTATTTTTAAAATTTATATAATTATTGATTTTCTATACATATTTGATGTAAAAATTTAAAACTATATAGCACAACATATTAAAAGGACTATTTTGTAGTTTCAAAAAATTACCTAAAATAGTACTTAATATCGCTCGGTAACAATATCATACTATACTAAAATTAAATATAATATCAAGTCTAGAGCGGTATTCATAACATTGATATTTAACCCTTATATAAGAAAAAAATCACTAATTCAATAAAATAGGTGTTTTTGCCTAAAATAAAGACTGACTAACAATACATTAGGAGCCAATTTCAAAGCAATAGCAACAACAACAAGTTAATAAAAGTCATTGATATACAAGGTCTAGGAATGTACAGTAGTACGCAACCTTATCTCTATCTAGTAGAAAGATTGTTTGAAATAGATTCACATAAATATATATTAAAATAATAAAGTAATAATAATCAAAAATAAAAATAGACACAAATGGATGATGATGATGATGATAACTTTAATAATAATAATAATAATAATAATAATAATAATAATAATAATAATAATAATGATAGTAATAATAATAAAATACATAAAATAAATAAATATGTATAA
>JANIPM010000231.1:30508543-30522527 GCA_027478405.1 Erythroxylum cassinoides
CGTCAGAAAATAATGATTCTCAAACTTAATTATCAACTCAAAACTAATCCTCCATTAATTTCTAAAAATATTTGAAGCCAATGTCCAACACGTCAAACCCTCCGGCAGGTTTCCACAGTTGTTCAATTTTGTAGTACAGGAGCCAGTAAGAAATGGACCTTCCCGGTAACTTCACGACAACAGATTGTCGCCATGGGGCCTCCAAAGTCGCCATATAGGTAGGGTCAACGTGAAATATCGGAAATTGCTGATTCCCATCTCTGAATTCTCTGGTGACAACTCCAGTGTCAATGAGATTCACGGGGGTTCTCGCCGTAGCCTCGTAAGCAGCTTCCTTAGATCGCTCCCGAGTGAGTACCTTATCTTTCCATGACATTGGTTTCGGACCAGATGTTCTAGTGCCTAGTGGGCTAGGAATGGAGGCAACGCATGAAGGGGGCTGGCCAGGGGGAGGGTCTGGGGGTTTAGTGCGTTTGGAAGGGCGAGCATCAATGGACGGCAATCGGCGATCCATTATAGTCAGAGGACTTATTCAGAAGAATTGAGAAGAGAGATTGTTCTTCAGATAGCACTTTTTTGAAAACATAACAAAAATACTTTTTTGTTAATATATGGAATTTTTATAAGATTATAAACCGTATGAAATTTTAGTAAAATTATATGAGAGCAGTTACTCTATTGCATCAGTTTGCTTTTAAATTTTAATAAAAGTCGAGTGTCAACTTGCCACCACGATGGTCGAGTGATTTATGCATAACTCAATGTCTTTTTCTCATCAATCTACAGTGGTGAAAGGTTCTCCATGGCGTTTATGACAGTGGTTATGTTTTTTAATGTTAAATCTACTCTGTTCGACCCCCAAAGAGTAGAGTCTATACTAGTTGGAGTGTTAGTTTATGCTCTCCGACTGCAGTTTAATAACATAATTATTTGAAAAGCAGTACCATTTTTGTTCCAGTAAGAACAAATCTATGAAGAAAGGTAACGAAACGGAAAAAATTAGAACTTGGAAATGTACTCCATCCACCTTCAAAATCATCATCAATATCCTGATAAAGCTTACACCTTTTGAATGTCAAGTTTGACTAATTGTTAAGGAATCACTCTCAATTCAGTCACAAACAGACAATCTAATTCATAAGTGCCAAAGAGGAAGCTGTAACGATAACTATACTAACGATGCAGAGGAAATAATCACAATAAGGATTAAACTTTCTATAATTAGCTGCAATACTACAGGAGTAAGTTGTTCTACGGAAAGAGATGATGCAAACTGTAAAAATCTGCATCGAGGAGGAAATATATCAATGGAGAGGATGAATAATGATCACATAAAAGATAATGGAAAATCAAAATAATTCGTACATTAATTTAAAGGATGAATAGGAATCAGGGCGTCAAAAGGAAAAACCAACAAGCATCAAAGCCGCTATATCTCTATCCCCTGCCCAAAGTCAGCACCTAAATCAATTTAAATCAGAAACGAAGAGGTAGGATAATATGAATTAAAGCAAGAATCGTGATGACCAAGCATAGAGTTTTTATAACAAAACTACAAGCCTTCAATCTACTTGGAAACAGATTTCAACTTCTTTGTCCGTTTAACAGAGGGCGAAACACCTAATACTCTGTTCTGAATTTTCTTGGTGGACTTCGCTCTCGGCTTTTTGGTTTTAGCAGGCAGATCTTTGACGGGTCCTGGAGGTATACCTTTCTTAAGTGCACTTCCTCTAGGAGTCACCGATGGTGGTATTCTCAAACTCTGTGGTGGTAAAGGCGTGTTGGGCTTCCATACCAAGTTGTTTTTCATGGAGAATCTTACCTTCTTCACACTCTTTACAGCCTTGTCACTTTCAGCAATGTCCTGTTCAGACAACCCCAGATTTTCAGATTGCAACATGTCCATACCTCTTACTCTTTTTCTCCTCTTAGGCACATTCTCATCACTTGAGGCTATTGGACAGTCTAACACACTCCCTACATCTTCATTTAACCCCCCTTCTTCAGCAACCTTTTCAAACTGCATTTGGAGGTTTGATATCAGGGATTCATTGAGTGGCATCAAATTCACATCACTTATCATTTCTTTGCTTGATTTTTCATTATTTTCCACAATCTCACTCTCATCTACAGCATCTTTTCTGGAGTTGGCTTTGGAATTATCCTTCTTTTTCTTCTTCTTTTTACACTCAGCGCTGGAATTCTTCTTGGCTTTCTGGCTTTTCTTCAAAATCGTGCTATTCCGGCCATTGGGTACACCAACATTAGTTCCATCAACTTCCATCTCGTCGACAATAGGAACCAAATTTGGAACCTGATCTTCATCAGTAAGACTGTTAACTTCGGGAATAGATACATTCAATCCCGAAGATGCCAATTCCTTCTCCAACTTGGAAAAATCATCATGCAATCCAAAGAGCAGTTTCCTGTTCCCCTGGCAGCACTGAATTGAAGAACCTATTTCATAGAACCTACTTGACAATCCCAAAGCCAGTGATACTGAGCCGAAAACAAAAGCATCATCTCCACTATCAACATGTTCCGTAGATCTCCTTACTTCCAAAAATTTCTTTCCCATTTTCAACAACAAATCAAATATGTTACTCTTAACCTTACCCAACAACGCTTTATCCTTGACTTTTCCCATAACAGAAACAAAGGGATTCAATAGAATCTCAATCACAGGCTTCGATAACGGGAGAAAAGGCCTGAGCTCCTCAAGGAAAACAGAGGCAATATGGTAATTAACACCATGTCCCTGCAACTGGTCATCGGCCAAGAAAGTTCTTTCCAATAAAACACCCATCAACCGTTCCGAAAGCTCCAAATCCCAGGAATTCTTCTTCAAAAGAAGGAAAAAGGCTCGAATAAATTTGCGGATCAAGAGATAAAACTTGTCCAACCTGAGAGCATCGATGCCGGTCCACTCGCGACGCATAGTGAGCAGAAAGACAGAGAAATAGTGAAGACATAAAGGGAGAGGGAGGTCTGGAAACAAGGATGAGAGGCGATCTATGAGATGGGTCTGAGCGGCGGTCTTATCGGAGTGCCAGACGCAGTAGAAAAGGCCTTTCCAAAGCTTCTTCATGTCTTCTTCGGAGATTTCGGATTCGGAGGGTAACCATGTCTTGAGGACTGTTCGTATTGCTCTGTTACGAGTCTTGTTGTCGCTTGCAGCTAGCTGTCTTATCAGTGATGAACCTAATTCCATTGTTCGCATCGATTGAGAGACGTTGGGGTGAGAAAGGTTTTAAGAGGGCTAAAGAGAGGAGCATGCGTCGTCAAAGGAAAACCCTAGGCAAACTCACTACAAATCGCTTTCAAGTTTCAATGGTTCTAACACTTACCTTTTTAAAAAATTCAATTCCAACAATTTTTTATGATTTTAAAATTTTGGATAGCCTCTCACATCTTTTTTTAATTAAGATTAATCTTTTTATTAATTTATGTCGACATAATATTTTTGAAACACGTGACACTTATATATATATAATCATGATATAAGGGATGATTGAAGACCAAATTATAATATATATCAAATAGGTTAATTTACTAATTTATATAAATAATATTAAATATTCCATTAAAAATTATATTATATTATTTAAGATTTTACCATATTTAGCTAGAAACGTTTGGACGAGCAAGAGTCATTTCAAACCGATTGATAATCAATCGTTCCGTCTTTGAAAGCAGGTCATGAAAGAAATCAATAGCGTCGGATCTTGCATAAATGGAAATTTCCAAACTCTTCACTAGAGGACGAGGATTGAGTAGGATTTTGGTCGGGTGAATGACACACATGATATAAGGGATGATTGAAGATCAAATTATAATACATATCAAATAGGTTAATTTATTAATTTATATAAATAATATTAAATATTACATTAAAAAAATATAATATTATTTAGGATTTTACCATATGAATTGTATATGGTTACATGTATCTAATGAAATATGAATAGATATTTATGTGGGCTTTATGTTCGGAGTACCTATATCAAAGGGGGATAGACTCTATATTTGTGGTAATAAATTGGTTCTAAGATGACACACCATATTCCTTGTAATAAAATTGATATTGTAACCAATAATGTTAATTTAAGTAGTACCATTATATGAAGCTCCTGTCGTTTGAGTTATTGAGATGCTAAGTTCTTTAGTTACTTTTGAAAGGTATTGTAAGGTAAGTTAGGAACAAATTTACTATTTTAAACTACTAGTTATCCTCAAACTGATGGTTTAATTGAAGTCATAAATACAACTTTATCTCATGCTATCATTCAAAAAAACTAAAAAAAAATAAAATGATTACTTAATATTTATTGAGTTTGGTATATAATGCTAGTGTCCATTTATCTACTAATTATTCACCATTTAGGATTGTTTATTGTTTTAGTCCACCAACTGTTATGGACTTATTACCTTTTATTACCTTTTATTACCTTTACCTATTGAAGAAAGAGTAGGTTAGTTTGGATAGTAATAAAAAGTTGAGATTAAGGTGGAACAATTTCATAAACATGTAAAGCATCAATAGATAGGAAGAATCACCAATATTCAATCGAAGCTAGCAAGGATAGAAAATGTGTTATTTCTTAACCCGATGATTAGGTTTGGATCTATATAAGGAAGGAAAATTTTCCATTGTAAAGGTAGTCCAACTTAGAACAAATAAAGGATGGTTAAAGTCATTGAGAGGATCAATGATAATGCTTACAAATTATAGCTTCCTAGTGAGTATAATGTTAGTTCTACTTTTGATTTGAGATCGAATCCTTAAGAGGAGAGTGAGAATGTTGTGAGTATAACTAGCCAATCAAAATATCCATTTCATATAGCTAATAGACTAATTACAAGAGCTAAGAATAGTAATTTTAAAAAGGTTTTGTGTCACGACCCGGAATCACATCGGGCACATGACAACTGCCGCATACCTAGCGTTAGCTCGACTTTCATCTATGGTGAGTCCAGACTACGGTCGACAAGAGCGTCATGACCCTAGGTGATGACCTCATCGGTGACCAGACCTTTAGGTGTGCAATCACTCTCAAGTCCCGTAGAAAAGTGTTAATACGAGGAGCCAACTTTTATATACTAGCGTTAAGGATACAAGGTCGCTTAATCTGTTGTACTTAGCACACGAATGGCTAAACTTTACCTCACCAATCACAAAAATCATATACAAAATATTAAGTACTAAAATCAAGTAAGGCACCATGTCTTTATTTATCAATTCAACTGATAAAAGGGAACCTTATTATGGCTCTAAGCTAAAAGAGAACACAAACACGCAGCATACATGACTTAGTTATGCATATGTAAGTTCACATTATTTCAAGCAATAAAAGTCATCTTTTACACTTCAATTGCAAAGTTGTTCAAAAATATAATTTCAGAAAATAAAATGTTGTCCTTTGCACTTCAAGTACAGGTTTGTTGAAAATAATATTATTTCTCAAAATACATAATAAAAACATCAGTTGAACTATAAGTGCAAAGAGTTATTTAAAACAATGTCATTTATTAAATACACACGTATACTAGCATCTATTTGAAATTCAATTTTACTATGCATTACTTAGGTTCAAAAATTCATATACAAATCATTATGCATGCCTTGAGATGTCTTAATCTCATTTGAGAGATATGGTTTCCCCAGCTCATCTCAAAAGAAGGTGTACACTACCTTGACTTCTACAATCCTCGGTACGAGTTCCTTGATCCCAAATGAACTTAGAACACCATGGTTCGGGTTAGAGAATTAAAAAATGGTGGAAATTTGGTGATGGCCGAATGGTTTTCTTCTCCTCCTCTCTTCTCCTTTCTTCTACTTTCTTTCAATTAAAATAAGTTGTGTTTAATATTTAATGGTGGCGTGCACGACCACGTAAGGAAAAAGGATCTAGAATGTTGACTTTTCTTTGGCCAAATATGGTAAAATTACTTTTTTGCCCTTAACTTATGTGAAATTATCATTATACCCTCTAAACTTTTCCTAAATTTGCAATTAAGCTCATAATTTGAGAATAGCCAAAACTTTTATTTTCATTTTGGTCCCCAGACTTTTGAAAATTATAATTAAGTCCCTTAACTTTTAACACTTTGCAAATAAGCCCTTATGTATATTAATTTTTCCAATTAAGCTTTCTAAGTATCCAATAAGTCTATAAATCATGTCTAATCAACTCTAAGGCATTAAAATACATTTAACTCGACCATCATGGCCATATCCATCCAATGGACTCGGTTTTACTCACTTAGAAACTTATATGTCAGAAATCTCCAAGATTTCGCATACCAATGAACTCTAAGTTCATATAAGGGCGTATAACATTATATATCACTGGCATATATACCAAAAGGATTCAAGTATATTTTATTAACTCATATACAACCATATATATATCAATATAAGGTAGTATCTCCAAGTATAGACCAATATAAAAGGGCTTAGAGAGTCCAACGTTACATTTTAAATGAGTTAATTTAAGACATATATATAGATCAAGTTTCAATGAGTATGTTAAAAAGCATTTTAGGAAGATTACTGAACCTAAAATAATACCATGTACTAGTTAGCATGATATAATCTAATGTTAGAAAATATTTGGATACATAAGCTAGTGGCCTTACGACTAATTTAATATATCATTGTTTATTTCTAGACTTTGTTTTGTTATAATTAGGCTTCTTTACTTAATTATAAAGCTAAAACGTTCTTAATATATTTTTGTAGTTATTTGCTAGTTTCCCATTTGGATTACAATTTGTTATGGAGCTTATGCTCCATTAGAATGCATTGGAAAGGGTATTCCCATCCTTTACATTAAAGGCACAAGTGGCACATGACGCTAATGTTTATGTTGGATCATGCCCTATAGCCAATTGATTGATTGTAGTTTAGTTACAAAATAATTTAAAGATATTCTTTATCTGTACATATTTATATGTATATGATAAAGTTCATCGGATAATTATACACTACAAATGAAATTATAATGAGAACATAATTATGAAATTCATATTGCATTTATGTATTATCCTTAAATTATTCCTAGTCATTGTTCTATTAAGACTGGACATTAATAGAATGTAAAAAGACTATCTCATTATTTTTTTCCTTATAAAGGAAGTAGTTGATCTTATAGACTAAATTATCGAGATACGTAAACAAACATATGAGTGCTTGTTAGAGAACAAGTTCATTGAACTAACCTAATATGAAAAATCTATTTGTAAGATTACTTGTATGTCTATGAAAATTTTAATTATGATGATTGTATTAGTAATCCTTTTATTTGAAGTCTCCAAAGTTATCTTGTATAGAAATTGCTATGTTTTGATACTAATTATGACCCATTGTAATTATGGTTAATTCAGTTAGTAGTCATTGGATATAGCATGAACTATATAGAGGTAGTTGATTGATCAAGACAAGATTTATCACCCTAAATTAATTAGGGAGAATGTTCTGTTATTCTCGACTAGTATTGATTTAGAAAATCCTTAGCCAATGTAGAAAATAGTTTATAAATATCATCAATCGAATCAATAGCTAATGGCAAAGAACTAATATGATTGGACTCAAAATAGAGTAAATATTAATTTCATGCTCTATGTCTAATCAAAATATTATATGATGAAAAAATTGAATTATACAAAAAAATCATGTACGACAGGTTAATCAAAACTACTTTGACATTCCTAAATATTTGAGTGGTCATGAAGTGTTTCTAGATCCCACTCTTGATTTAAGATTATAAATTATTTAATTGGAGAATTAAAGATAAATTAAAAGGATTTTTTTAATCTATCTAATTATAATTCATAATTGAAATTATAATTTATAATCATTACCAACATATTTGGAAACATAATGAATCTCACATAAAGAACGGGTTGAAGGGAACAAAGATATTTTAATCAAGTTAGACTTGAATGTAAATTTTGAGAAACTTTATGGTTAAATATGTGATATTTAATAAATAAGGATCAATATGAGATATTGTATCTTATTTGGCTTACATGTTATTATAATCGGTAAGCCTCTTACTAACTCCAATTCAATCAGTGTTCAATTAGTGCTCACATGACCATGATTCCATCATACTCCACCAAACAATCTATCTTTCGAAATCTCTTAATAAGGAATAAAAGCCTCTCTCTTTTGGTGGTGTTAATTATTATTCTAACGTGACTCCTCTTTCAGCTTTCGACGATCATTCTTGAAGATTCCATCTAGAGAGAAGATAAGAAAGCGACGGAGGAGTACGCGAAAGGAAAGAGGAAGAAGAGAGCTATTCAAGGCTACTCGACCCGACAGGGAAGGGCTTACTTGTGGTGAGTGAGCTTGCCTATGCATATAAAGATACTTGCTTCCTGCTTAGGTTTCAGGCTCGTTCTCTTAGGCTTGGGGAAGGAGGGCTCATGTCTTAGGTGTTGGATCTTGCAAGCATAGCTAGTCTGTATTTGTTTCCTTGATCAGTCTCTCTTCTTCGTTCCATTCCCTGATTTGTACTTTTAAAAAGGGGTGTGCTTAGTTGCCCTAAGTGGGGAATCCCCCTTGATTGTGAATTTTACTTGCATGTTGGAAGTGAATGGCTCCCTTTACCAAACTTTGAATCATACTAAGAAAGAGGTTCTTTTTGCCCTTCGAAAAAGTAGTCTAACAATCATGATTTATGTTATATCCAGTCCACTTCGATGCAATGCTCTACGGCTTCACTTTCCTTGTAGGGAACTGCTTTGTTTAAAACTTGGACAAAGCTTTAGCGTATTGTCCCCGCAACAATCAACATTTGTTTCTTCACGTCCCTAAGCCTAATCCATTAATATAATCATTCCTTCCGATTGAAACTTGCCCTATTTTCCTTCTTTAAGCTAGGAGGTTAAATCTTCTTCTCTGAACCTAATTCTTCTTTATTCCTTCCTTTAATGCTATCGATAGTAGAAAAAAAAGAAAAGCATATGGATTCCATTCTTATGAAAAGAGATTGCCCCAAGCAGTAAATCAATCCTTCTAAGAAGAAAGGTTAATTAAGTATGACTTTCTCCTAAACTTAAAACTCATTAGTTAGCCCAAAATTTCGTGTAACGCTCTAAGAGGGTAGTGAGTCTAAGCTGAAATAAGCCAGAAAGGATACAACCCAGGATACTGACACAAAAAAAAACCCAAGTTTGAATCTTTACTCCACAAGTTAAGAGCCCTTCGTCGTTCCATTTCCATTTAAGATTAGGAATAGGCATAATTGGACCTCTCTTTTTTTAACATATATATCTCTTTATTTAAAACCATATTCTATTCGTCTCTTTGGGCTTCTATTGAATCGAGAAATGGGTTTGATTTTTCATTTTTGAAAGAATTTAGATATAATATATATTATGTAAGGTATCTTTTGGATAATTCAAATCGAAGCAATTGGATATCTAACTTGGGCCGATATGACATGACCGATCAATAGAAAGATTTCAAGACTCTACCTTTGTCATATATTCCACACATCACACTAGATAGATATCATATCCATAGAATACATGGTATTTAAAAATAATTATTTATAATTCTAATTAAGGTTAATTGAAATTAGAATTTAATTTCAATTAAATTACTAAAATGTCCAGAACTTACTCTTCTTGCTTAACTCTCTTAGTAAGAGTTACACAGTTCTCTCAACCTATTTTGTAGATACTGTTAGAGGTCGGACACTTGTACTACTACCGAGATTGAGATGAATCGATTTCAGAAACGGTTCGAAGAATATGTTTAAGTTTCAAAATAAGATACAAATTAAGATTCATGCTTCATTATGATTTAATTGTCAATTATTTTATAAAATTAAGGTGGTTAATTTTTGAGAAATTAAAATACGAAAAAATTTATGATTTTTCTATTGGAATCGGATCTTGTTTTAATTCCCCTGCAGTTTGGACATTGGATACCCTTAAAAAGACATTGAAATTCTTGATCCTAGTCGAATTGGTGGCAAAGTTAGCATAGACATTGTCGGATAGTAGAACCCGGAGTAAGGATAAAGGGATGTGATGGTGTTGTCATAATAGGCATTTCTACATGTGAAGTTTGTAGATGATGTTCTTTCTAACTGGTTTAGAAAAGCTCTATAAACATTATTATTGCCTCCCTTAAACTCTTCTAGTTATGTTTTCTCTAGATGTTTATGTTCAACATTTTCACCTAGGACCTTATGAAATAGGAGTTGTGGTTATCTAATTACTTTTTCTATAATTAATGATCAATATTGTTAATCATCTGCGAAGACAGAAAAAGGTTATCATTTTCCTGGACATGGTGATAAATGATTAGCGAAAATTAACAATTCTTACGAAACTGAAAATCTTGAACAACTAAACTCATTCAACATCTTATTTCTGTTTATACAAAACTAATTCCTTCATCATGATCATTTAATACCTATTGAGATTTTTGTAACGCCTGATTCGTTTCAATCTTCTGTTCTGCACAGAGCATTCTCTCTTCAAAAATTTCGTCATGCATCTCTCGTCTTTCTTAAAAGGTTCCATTTGCAATTTATAAAGTTTACGTAATTGTGCTATGGATGAGTTCTACTCAAATCATTCTTCTATTACTAATCATCTCTACCAAGATGATTTACTTCAGGAAATCTAAAAACCAAAATCATGATACCCAAACTAAAATATGCGAGATACAAAATGAGAAGCCTTACGAAACCAAACTTCCAAGGATTTATGGGGTCGCTCCTGCTGCTTGGCGGCGCCTTTCACTTCCATCTCTTGGGGCTTCATTTACTCGTCTTCACGATTAATAGCGAGTTTTACACTATAACACGCAAAAAAATCAATCAGTACATTACAGTTTCACTGGCTTGCAATTATTGTAACTTACATTTCCGTTGTACAACAGTGAACGACCAAGTATGATATCTTGAAACTGACGTCAATGGCTTCCCAGGTTGCCATGGTTTGAAACTGTAGTCCATATGAGATTGGCGTACTCAGGATGATCTACGAAGGGGTTCCTATTATGCTGATAGAATTTGCATATTCTTTCGTTCCTCAGCTTTTCTTCCCTTGAAGGTGTATCAATCTCATTCCATCTTAACAAAGAAGAAAGTAGCCCCATCTCCCTATTCTCTATAAAAAAAAGTGGTCCACAGCCACAGGGTAGAAACCAATTAGTCACATGACAATGACCTTTGCCATGGTAAGCGCTGTTGACTCACTAATCCATCTAAAATTGAAAGAAACGAATATGCGTTCTTAAAATATGTACAAACTCGTGCAGCAACATTACAGTTCTCTCAACCTACCAATATTCGGAGAATCAGATAGGTACAGATTGCGGCCGCCGGGCTGATGAAATCCATAGCATATGGCCATATACATTATTGCCCTCGCTATATCCCCTCTAACCTGAAAGTTGGATCACAGGAAACGAGTAATCAATCAGGGCGACAATTTTAGAATATGGACCTGTTTGCTATATTTTGACTAAGAAACATATAATTTGGTGCATGCCACTGAAGATGCTCAGAAGTTTTATTAGCAGCTGTTTGTTTGCAGGAATCTAGCATGGAATTCTTACATTTAACCTCAAGGAGATGAAGGTGTGAGGCGGTACCTTACCAGATTTAGATTTCTTTACAGAATTATGTTTAAATGGGATATTGAAGGCTTATTAGGCTCTCTAGCTCAAAGCTTGATTTGCAACGAATTAAGTCCCGGGTCTTGAACATATGAACTCGAAGAACAAGGGTAACATGATAAAAGATATTGACGCTGTCGATACCAAATAGGAATTCCTGTTCCACAATTCTAAGTACAAATTTCTTCTACATTTACCATATCAATTTCACCTATAATGAATTTTGACAGACTAAGCTTGATGCCATATTATTTAGGGTCCTAACTGCCTCATTGAATTTGTTTCATTAATAGGTTCACAACAAAACCATGATTATTATGACTAGTATCAAGATCTAATTATAGATAGGCAGCTATGATTTTATAAAGTTCCTAAAAGGATTCTTCAACATTTGCAGTAAGTAGACTCAGTCGAAAATGTATGTCACTTGCAACAGAGGACATAACTACCTTATAAAAAAATAAAAAAAGAAAAGAAGAGAGAGAGGGCATAAGCTTTTGTCTGATTTGCCTCTCTAGTTATTTCCATGCTAATGAGATAGCCCAAACCAAAGAAAGATTTTTTGAAGCACAGCCAAACAGTCCACTGGTGTGTGCTAAAACCCTTGGAAAGACCAAAAAACACAAAGCATTTATAAATAACAAATCCTTCTTTGACTTGAATGTTCAGAAGGTTCTTTAAGAAAAAGCATGCAAGTTTCGGAAGTGTGACAGGTTAGAAGGCTGACATTCACAAGTTTAAGCTGCAAACAATATGGTTCCTTCTGAGATACCAACATGAAAACAGGCCAAAGTTGTTAATTTATCTCAAAAACTTCAGGATGTGTACAATAATCACGTTAACTGTCGTATATTGAGAACGTACTAAACCAGTATAAATAGGAAAACCTGAACAGGTGGTGCCCATATCTCTCCGTCTGTTTCTGTGTCCAAAGTGGCTTCTTTATGGGCTGGTTTTAAGCATTTAACTGAAGTAACATGACATTCTCCATAGTATTTGTTACCCCGAGATGAATTCACTGTCACAAACATCATTTATGGTATGAATAAAGTGTACAGGTATCACCTTGTGAGACTAAAATTTTTGTTCCCTGACGGCATAGCCTTTCTCACCATTCACATCTGCTGGGCGAATGTTGTGTATGTCAGTTAACAATGGCCAATTGGCTACCCCATAAGAACGAGGCCACAAATGCTCCCCTGAAAATTGAAATGAAATGGTTTGAGGACCATGGACGCTAATGCCAGTCAAAAATATTAAGAGAAAGTCTGATAAAATTTTGGACCAAATACAATCAAAAGCCTATACTGGAATTATCATGAACGATTGTCATGGACATTCAATTTTCAACTTGTTATAGCGCAATAAAATCATTTTGAGGACAGGAACCACCTTTGTATGGCATATAAGACATTAAAGACAAAATTGGGAGAGGGCATAAATAGAATATAAAATTATAAAATAATCAATCAGAAATCTCAAGCCTGCACTATAATCATAGGCCAGACATTCCAATCAGTTCAACATAGCCGAAGTCCTAAGGGGGGCCTAAAATGCTTCCCAAATGTATACTTCTACAATGTCAACCGTCCCACAAATATAAAAAAATTTAATGTTTGGATACAATTATTGTGGAGCATAAACTTTTAGGATAAGCGGGAGGCTATATCACGATTGGTCAATGACTTTTAAGTATAATTAAGAAAATGCAAAATTCAATAAGACTATGTGGTTTAGATTTAGTTACAAGGGTTCCTACAGTTTAGCAATATCAAAGATAATTGTGTTAATTTAAACTATTGAGGTTTCTTAGAGTCAAACTATAAAGATTACAAAAGAAAAAGGTGTAAATTTGTTGAGTTCCCGTGCTTAGGATCGAGTCCAAGGAGGATTGTCAGGAAAGATAATATCTTTTTCCTTATTGATGTTGGTTCGCTTCCTCGCAAAACCTATTTTTGATGATAAAAAATGGCAGCACTTGTCAAGGACAAGGCCTGGAGATTGGAATAAATTATTCTACTTCTAAGTTAATTTTTATGATATATTCTACTTCTAAGTTAATTTTATGATAACTTGTTGCTTTCTTTATTGCATAATGTAATAGCCTTATATAGGAAAAGAAACATAAAAATTTCACCTAACTAGGGCTCCTATATAGGCAAAGAAACATAAAAGTTCCACCTAAACTAGGACTGTTATTCAAGTTGTTTTAGGACTTTTAAAAAGACTCCTATACAAGCTGTTTTTATTGACATAACTATAACAAAAACTAGAGCAGAAATAATAGACTCCTACTAAAAATAAAATACTCCTCTAATAGAATCCTAATAAAACACT
>JANIPM010000231.1:30531956-30558646 GCA_027478405.1 Erythroxylum cassinoides
AATTTAACTTCATGAACTTCTCAAATCTCAACTAAATTGGTTCATCAAAACCTCAATTCTCAAACATTCATCAAAGCTGTCACTAACATAAATCTTATATAACATCATAACTTGTATCAACTATAACTTGTAATTCTGATCTCGAAAACATGCATACTTGATCTCGTTAGAAAGATGAAAGATCAAGCTACAACTTCAAAGAAGGCTGCTTTAGCCAATTCTATTTCAATCATTCTCTAATTTCCCTTGAATCAGCATATACATTTATATCCACATGCAAAACTTATCATTCTTGCCAACTTCACTTCTTCTATTTTTAATCTCATTCAACCAATTAAATTTGACATTGGAAATCAATCCAATACTCAACCTCAATCCAAATGATTTCTTACATTCAAATCACATCTTGTCATTTACCAAGTTCCTCTCTTGCCTTTTTCTAATATCTCACTTATATAACATAACCATGATTCATGCTTAAGGTTTTTAAGCTCATCAACCATGCATAGATCACATTCTAATATCATATTCATCTATAACATAATTTATACACAAAAGCTCTCATTTACTTTCATTTTCATATTTCTAATTTCCACTCAAGGATCGGGGTCCAACATATTTGATTCTAGGTAAAATTTGAAAACATAAAAGCTAAAATGAGTTAAAAGAGCATTCCTTAGCCAACATTTTGATGTTTAAACTCAATTACCCTTGTGAAACAAGAAGGAGATGGATTAGGATGAAGATTGGATAGGAAATTACAAGAAGCACATCATTTTATCAAGAACTGGAAGATACATGGTCGTATATATACTTATACAGTTGTGTAAACATTTGGAAGACATTTTTGGACTTACACAGTTGGATACACAGTCGTGTATCCAACCATGAATCTTCACGACGGTCACATTTTTTTGACTTATATGGTTTAATATACGATCGTGTGTCAAACCGTGTATATACCTAGAAACCTAATTTTTCATATAAATAGAACATTTTGAAGGCAAACGAAAAGAGAATCAACTTGGGACTTCGTGAAGGGCATAAACTTACTCTTTCAAGACACACATGGAGGGCTAAATTTCCTCAATCTGATTCAGAGGTGAAATCAACACTGAGGAGCGTATCTAAGCATATCATCTTTGTGTATCATTGTTCTTCCCCTCTTTAAGGAATGTTTACGTTATTTTATGCTTATTGATATTGTGTGAGAATGATCTAAATTCTCTATTGAATTGCTTTTATGTAAACCCATTGCTAGTATTTTGAATACAAAACATAATCATTGTATTTGGATTCACTTGTGGCAACTAATAACATTAAATCATTAGAGATAACGTAACATAGGCTAAATAACCCAAACTTGTGTGGTTATTGCTTATATTGATCTTTTTTCCCAATCATAATGCAGTTGTCCCAGTTTGTTTGATAGTTAGGTATAATTAAAAAACTTGTTTTGATTAAACACAATATAAGGGACAATCGAGATTAATAGAGCTTGTTATTAATTCACAATCAATATTTCTAAAAGAGGTGTGAAAACAATAATATAATGAGGTATGTTTATTTGTGTTAAGCTAATATTGATCCGAGATTCGAATTCTAACACATTCATCACTTTTGACTATTTTCCATTATTTACTTTCATAAGATCAATTTTATTTTTTTCTTAATTGCATCAAACCAAACCCCCCTTTTACATATAAATATAATTTAAAAAGGTAAATTGATTTAATCTACATGGGATTGACCTAGACTCATCTTTAGCTATAATGTTAAGTTTAGTTATTTCGTATAGTATTACGATGTGCTACCAATTTTGGCGCAGTTACCTGGGATTAATATCTATTTCTTTTCTAAATTTATTTATTTAATTTATTGTTATTTTTTTATTAATTTCCTTTCTTGATTGGTTTAGTTATGGGGTATGACACAATCTTCTCATATTGGTGAACTAAAATTTGATCCAAAAATTGAAAGAACTCTTCATAAATCTAGAAGAAAAGTTGCTCAAAGTTTTGAGGATCCGTCACCATCTGATAGGAGGATTGGTTCTTCATTAGGAATTGAAATAGCCTTAAATTTGCTTTGTAATTCTTCTAGTGATTCTATTTCTAAAACATATTATAACATGGCAGAGTAAAATAATGATCATACTCTTAAGCAATTAGTTGCTCTCGATTTCAACCATCAACCATTATGCATTGATTTTCCTACTATTGCTGTTGTTTTTTAGCTTAAATATGGTCTCATTCATCTTTTGCCGACTTTTCATATTATATTAGGTGAAGATCCATATAAGCACCTCAAGGAGTTCCATGTGGTCTTCTAGCATAAAGCTAGCCAAGGTCCAAGAAGAGTAGATTAAGCTGAGGGCATTCCCTTTCTCATTGGGGGGCACTGTTAAAGATTGGCTCTACTACTTACCCTTTGGATTAATCACTACTTGGAATGAGAAGAAAAGACTTTTTCTGGAGAAGTACTTCCTTACCTCTCGAGTTACAAATATTCGACAAAAAATATGTGCAATTAGATTGCACAATGGAGAGACATTATATAAGTTTTAAGTGCGTTTCAAAATCCTCCTAGTAGTCAACCAAGTAATGAATGAAGCTTTGGGCCCTTCATACAATGTTATACCATTGAATGGTAGGAATTTAAAAGAGTTTTTAAATATGAGGTGTTAGTGAATTCACCACTATTGTTGATTTTCCACATTGCTTTATCCTTCCTTGTGGGGTTAGAAAGATAAGTAGGGAGGTGATTCTACAATCTATCATGACCCTTAAAGGATGCAGCCCATGCATCCTCTTCAATGACTTTCATAACTTGAGCGTGGTGTGGAATTTTAGTTTTAAGTGATGTATGATCCTCCCTTAAGATTAGAGAATTTTGAATTGCCCAATTATCAAACCAGAACCAAGGTTCTTAACCATTTCCCACTTGAATTCTAATAAAGGAGAAAATAGCCTACCTTTTATGAGTAATTTTTAAAAGGCCATAAATGTTCTTTCTTTTCCCTTAATTACTAGCTTGGGGTGAAATTCTAAATTCATGTGGTTTTCGTGAATATGATACAAGGAAATAAGTGTGGAGGAATAGTAAAGTGTATAAGAGTATAAATGAAAAAAGGGAATCTTGTACCAATTTTAAGGTTAAAGAAAGAAAATGAAGTGCTAAAAATTTATTAGCATAGATTCTTATGATTGAAAAGTATAGAGGAAAAAGGATTTTTCAATAACATAAGGAGTCAGTGGAATTATATTGATTTATTTTCTATAAATCTTTATTATTACTCTACTAATTATGAATATTTTATTCTCTTTAATTCCCTTTTCCTTTTTAAACCTATTTACCATTTTGGCCCCATTACAATCTATTAAAATAAAAGTTAATCAAAAGTTTCCTAACACCATCTAGTAACCATTAACCTACTTTTGAGAAATTGAATTAATTCATTAGGTATAGATAAATCAATGTGTTTAAGGTATAATTATTTAAAGTTTAAACAATGATTACGTCTCTTTACTAGCTAATTTAATATGTTACCTTCATGACCTCTCTCTATTGTGACACAAATTTGGGGGAAAATCACTCGGTCCTTACTGTTGAAGGTTGTGCACATTCATTTTACCTCTTATGGCTCCTTTAGTCAGATTGTTCTTCAATTTGGTCTCTATATTACTTTCTCATTATGGGTGAGTTTGTCAATTTCTTCTTTTGCCTTACATTTGGCCTAGATGTTGTGTTTTGTACTGCTCCTTTGTTGTCCTACATGTTTGGTAACCTATGTTATGACTTGCTACTAAATGTTGAGACATTTTTTTCCATTAATTTACTATTTTTAAAAATTCTGTTTTGATGCCTTTACTTCCTGATTCCTACCTAGTGTGGGGACATGGAGGTATTCTCCATTTGTGTATTCTTTCTACATTTAATTAGATTTTTGGATTACCATAAGTTGTTCCCTCATGAAGTTAATTGTTACATTTGTTAGGTTAGCTATGTCTTTAGCCTCTTTTTTAAAACTACTGTATGAGGTTTTGCCAATTTATAGGATTAGGATGTTTTATATATTGTTTTGACTAAATTTTATCACTTATTTGTTATTAGTTTAACTTGAGAATGTTGAAACTTTCATAAAAGTTAGATTTTATTTTTATAAGCCTCCGCAATTTGATTTCTAATTGCGTAGATCTTGAATTTTGTTGAGTACTTTAGGATAAGAATTTACTTGTCTCCTATACAAGTTTTAAGGGAGTTTTTATATTTTTATTTCCTTAATTTTGTTGCACATTATTAAGGACAATAATGTTCTAAGTGTGAGGGTGATTTAGATATTGATTGAATTGCATGCAAATTTTCAAAGTTTTTGAGATTTTTGTATGTGTTTAGGTTATTTTTAGGTTGTGTTTTTAGGTATTTATTAGTAGCTTTGGGTTGATGAAACATTTTCAAAAGCACGAAAGTGGGCAATGTACTTACCTATTTGAGATATATAGAGAGCTAGCCCTCTTCTTTCTGGGTTGAAGGGGAAATCAAAGCCAAAGATCATATTTAGGCATCTCTCCTTATCATATTATTGATTCTTTCTTGCTAGAAATTATTTATGTTATTCTTTTCTTTATGTTTTGGGATTCAATTATGAATGATTAATGTTCTCACTCTCAATAGATTGTTTATGTATGAACTCATTACTAGAATCTAGATTACAATATGTAATTGTTGTAACTCTAATTCATTTGTGGTAACTAATGGTGGCATTAGGGATAACATAGGTTAGGTTAAATGACCTAAGCTTATGAGGTTATTGCCTAAATTAATCTATTTTCCTAGTTCTAATATAGTTGTCCTACTTAATTTAGAGAGCTTATTCTAGTTTGTTTGATAGATAGGTTTAATTAAAAAAATTATTTTGATTAAATATGACCTAAGGGAAAACTAGGATTAACAAAGCTTATTGTTAATCCACGATGAGAGGTATAAGAACAATATGACAATCAAGTATATTCATTTGTGTGTAGGCTAAGATTGAATCGAAAACCGGATTCTAAACTCATTCATCAATCATATCATTTTTTCAACAATTAATTTAATTTAATTTCAATAGTTTAATTTTACTTTATTTTGCTTATCAATTTCAACCAAAACCCCTAATATCCTAAACACTGATTCTTTTACTACAAAAGCTACCTATACATTCCTTGTGGATACAATCCCTACTCACCACTACTTTAATTTTAATGTACAGAGTTAGGTTTTACTTTTTGATGTGTTCTACACACATTATGAACTTTGACCCTGTTGGTGGGGAATGAAGTGCTTTATTTTTTGTTTTTGATTTTAATTGGTGTTTTGTATAAATTTGTTTATAATTAATTTTTACAATTATTTCTTTTTCTTTTCTTGTTTATTAACTTTTATGTATATTAGTGACAAGATCTCATCAACACGATCGATCAAGAGGACACTGTGAAGGTAATATGTCAATGCTAGTAGGGGAAATTTTTCCCATAACCCATATTCCCAATCCTATAAGTCAAGTTGGAGAGATCACCTGAACCTTAGCTATGGAAGGGATAGCCATCTAAACTATTACCTAGATAGGCTGCAAGGTGCGCAACAATTCTCACATAGACTAGAAGCCTCTTATTCTAACTTAATTACATCTTTGAAAGATATAGTTAAGACTTTTGCCATTAATACTCTACATTTCTAGTAGGATATAAGGCAATTTCTGCAAGATACAAGGTCTAACATCCAAAATTTGGAGAGTTAGATAGGTCAGATGGCGATGGCTATCAACTATTTAGAATCACAAAGCAGAGGAAAAATGTCATCCCAACTTGAGGTAAATTCAATGCATATCAGCGTGTTGACCTTAAACATGTAAGATTCCAATCATACATCTCATATATGATATATATCAAATATACACAGCAGAAAATAAAATAAAACCTCAAAAAACCAGATCTACTCATGCATATAGATATAGAAAACAAAAACATGAAATGTAATATGTTTACATACCTTTCCGACGATCTCCCTTGTTCTGTAATCTTCTTCGCGTTGGGTTGTCGTAAGCCACAATGATCAATGTAGACCTTCTCTAATAAAAGTCCACACAAAGATAGAAGTATGAAACCTCACTAGGAGATAGCTAGAGTTCTTTCTTTTTTCTAGCAAGGACAAGAGCTCTTGTGGGAGTTAGAGAGAACAAGAGTGCGTGTGTAAGAATGAACCTTTCTTTTACTTGTATCTTACACAAGATGCACGAAAATCATCTCTATTTTTTGCACCATTTGGCCTTCCATAACCCCCATCACTAATGGAGAGTTATGAGAAGTTAATGGTCATCAATATCATGCATTAATGGAAGTTATAAAAATTTAATGACCATGAATAACATGCATTAATGGAAGTTATGGGAAGTTAATGACCATAAATAACATGCATTAAAGGTACATGTTTATTCTCAGCCATATTCAATAAAAAAATTATAAGAATAAGAAACTTTCCAATTCTTATGGGCATATCTTCCATTATTCCTACCAAATGTTTGAATGAACAATCTACTAGTTCAAGAGAGATAGCATTAAGTTTGATATTATCTAACTCAAGCTTCTTACAAACCGATAAGGGCATAAGGCTAACGCTCACAAATAAATCACACAGGACGTGATCAAAGCTCGAGTCTTCAGTAATTTATGAGATGGACAAGCTGACAAGATTCTTTAGCTTTAAAGGTAATCCATAATGAGTTGCAACTTTGCACTACTTAATTAAGGTTGCATCTTTATACTCCTTAATAGTTGATTTAAACTATTTGTAAGATATCCAAGTGTCTCTTCATGTCTCCTTAACTTAAAACCTTGTGTAACTTAAGTATTTTATTTATTTCTTTAGGCTTTGGTTGGTTTTACGTTATAGCATTGAGGTTGATAGTTGCATCCCTTATACATTTGTGTTCCACAATGTTGGGTTATCCTAGTCATTATATTGTTCTTGAATGGCTATTTGAGAATTAGTTTCCATTTGACAAGTATTACTTCAAGCAAATTCTTCAATTAACTATTACTCAAATTTTGCTCCTTTATTTATGTTGGCACCTAAACCTTGAGTTATGGCTTTCCTCTAGCTTCAAACCCAACACCTTATTGTAGTTACTAATGTTGAATAACTTCCTTATTAGCTTCTAAATTTCTTGCAAGAGATTTATTGGCTTCCATTGATAGGATAAGGATAGTTTAGTATCTTTGAGCTCCTTATCCTTTGTCAATTACTTCAATTTAAGAGTATCAAAAAGGTCTTTGTCTTTGTCAACATATCTTAGCATAGCAAGCTTTATTTAATTATATTATTTGTTTCCTAAATTTATTAATTAACAATATAACTAGCCAAGTAACATAACCTATAACTGTATTGTTTTCAGAAAAATTATACTTGTCTAGAGTCATTCTATACTTCCATTTAGTGGTATTAAAGGGTTCCTAGAAATATGTCAGGGGCCTTGTTCCAACACCTTTTGTACATTTATTCACTGTTAAATTTGAACAAGAAGAAGTCCCACTTGTTGATTAAAACCCTCTCTAATCCCAATTTTCCCTTTTTTGTCTCATCCCATTATTACATTAGCAAGAAACATAGTCTTTTGTCAATAAAATAACTCATTATAGTAGCTAACCATCCTAAAGCATCAGCTTGAAGAACTCGTAATGGAGAAGAGACCACCAAAGGGCCATCACCTTGAGTTTGAAGAATAAATATAACATTTTCTTGATAGTGATAATTAGAATCACCTACTACTAAATGTCAGGATTTCATTATCTATTTCTGAATGACAGAGGAAGATATTATTAATAAGACAACAACTTTAGAGGAAGTAAGAAAGATGAGAAGTGAGAAGGATTGCCATTTGGGTGGAGCGGGCTTAAAGTAGAGTTAAAGGTTAATAGTGGAACTTGGGATGGAGAGACATTTGGAATAGGATTAGGAAAGGAGGACATATTATAGGTTAAGTTTTGTTACTACTAAAAAAATAAGTTATAAGCAATCACAACAACAAAAGGAGAAAGTTGTTACAAATTTTTTAAGGTTTTAATTCGAACAGGGGATGAGCTCAAAGGTAAGAAAGAGAAATTCAAAAGTAAAGTAAGAAGTCTAATAAGGGGTATGTTGAAAAATTAGGATGGCATCTATACCCGTGTGTAGTGAAATAATCACAAAACATTTTCTTTTGATTTCTTGAAAGCCAAGATCACTAAAATTCTATAAAATAATTAACATATAAATCATAATAAAAGCAAGAACCATAATTTGTAGCTTATTCCAAAGCTTGGTCCTTTTTCTTGCTATTTCCTTTGAATAATTTCTAACGTCAACTCATCTTAACCACTGTTGTTGCACAAGTATTTGACCTTTAACAATATTTGTAGAATGTATTAAAAGAACTCTACAACTATTACAGAGAGGGCTAAGCAAGGAGTACTATCTTCCTTAGAGCTTAAGTCTGTTTATAATAGGTTTTGAATATTTTAGTAATTTAATTGAAATTACATTCTAGTTTTAATTAAACTTTAATTAGAATTATAATATAATTAGAATTAAATATCAATTAGGCCCAAATAAGATCCAACATCTTATGTTGATCCTTATTTATCAAACATCTCATATTTAACTATAAAATTTCTCAAACTTTACAATCAAATCTAACTTGATTAAAACACTTTTCTTTCTTCAACTCATTCTTTTTGTATGAACCATTACGTTTCCAAATATGTTGACAATAGATATAAATTATAACTATAAATCAAATTTAACATTAGATAAATTAAAAACTTTTAATTAATCTTTAATTCTCTAATTAAATAATTTATATCCATAGATCAAGATTGGTGCATCCTGACTATCTGAATATTTAGGAATATTAAATTAGTTTTGACTAACATTTTTGTGCATGGGTTTCCTATACAAGTCTATCCTTTTATCATATAAATTTTTATTAGACATAGAGTATAAAATAATGTCTACTCTATTTGAGTCCAATCATGTCAGTTATCTATCATTAGTCATTAATTCAATTAATGACATTTGTAAACTTGTTACAAAGTGTCATTCCACCTTGACCAAGGATTTCCTGAGTTAATACTAATTTAAAACAATAGAATATTCTCCCTGATTACTTTAAGAAAATGAATCATATACTAAACTACCTCCATATATTTTGTACTATATCCATTGACTACCGAATGAGCTATTCTTAACTAAAATAAGCCATAAATAGTATTAAAACATAGCAATTTTTTATAGTTGTAGGTTGCATGATGTTTTAGTAGGCATTTTGGTTTGTTTGTAGTTGTTAAGTAATTGATTCATGCATGTTTAGGTTTAAAGTTTTGTTACTTAATTAGATATTTGTGTTTTGAGTGTTATGTAGGTTAGGGCCTACTAGTGAGTTTTAATTTTGTGTGCTTGAGGTGCTTTGATGTGTTTGAGATAAGATATCAAAGAAAGAAGAAGATTTGGGGAAAGCCTAATGGAAGACCCAAGACCACGATCTTAGCCCATGATTGTGATAGAGACCCTTTCATCAGATCATGATTATAATAGAGACCATTTCAGTTGGCCATGATTGTGGCCTCCCTACTTGCAGACAGACATGGACCAACCTTTTAAACTTAATTTTTTGTGAGTTATTTAAGACTTTTGGGCTTGGGTAAAACCTATTTTTTACCCTAATTAGAAAAGACTATCGAAGAGAAGAGAAATGACCTAAAAAGGGAGCCTCCTTTTTCCACTTTGGGAAAAAGCTAAGGAAGAGGAAGAAGGAAGAGAGAGAAGAAGAGAAAGAAGAAGGTGGAGCTTCTGTTGCTTCAACCTCCAATCCTCCAAGTTATCTTTTCTTCTTTTCATCTTTTATTTTATTCATTTGATGTATGAGATGAAGTTGATGATGATGACTCTTTGGTTAAGGATGTTCTAACTTCTTTTAGAGATTTATACTTGATTTAATGTTAATGTAGTTGCTTTTGTTGTTAATGATGTTGAGTGTCATGATTATTTGTTGTAATTGCATCATTCATTAATAAATTGAGAGAGTGAATGGAATGCAAAATGATTAGGTTGGCTAATGAAAGTTAAACGATCTAATAGATCACACAAATAATCAAATCAGTAAGTATATAGAGAGAGATCTCGTGTGAGGACCCGATTATTTATTGGAATGTTTAAGAACTAATTAGGTTGCAGGCTATTTTGTTAATCAAGAGATTACATGTTCGGCAACTCAACTTAATTAGGATTTATGATTTAGGACTTAATGATTACAACTCGAGAGAGACTAATCCACCCTTCAAAAGTCTAAAACCGACACCATATTAACATAAAGTGACTAAGTTAGCATTGACAATAGGATAAATCCTCTTTCTTATACTTTGTTAATCTTCCTTGTTTGAATTTCAATTATCAATTGGTGGTGCTTAAATTTGATTTCTTGCATTAATTTAGAAATCTCATTTCAATCACTCCATATTTGATTGTTTACTTTTTTGTTCAGTTTTTATTTTCATTTTAATTACATTTTTAGGCCTTAGATGAATTAGGATTCGATTAGTTCACTAATTCCTCGTGAGATCGACACCTTATATACTACGCGATAACCCGTGTGCTCGCGAAAATATTAAGGGTTTTATAAAGATTAAAACTTACTCATCAATTTCTATATGAGATAACTTTGGAGATCTCAAGTCACAGGATCACTTATATAATCATCACAATGAAAATTTCTATAGACATACAATTAATGTTCCAAGTAAAATTCTCATATGAAGTCAGTTCAGTGAATTTGTTCTTTAATAAGTATTAACATGTTTGTTTAAATATCTCCAAATTTTAGTTTATGAGATCGATTACTTTCTTTAAAAGGAAGAAGCATACTGTGTGATAACCTTTTTATACTTTATTGTTATCATGTCTTAATATAACAGTACTTAAGAATAATTTAGAGATAATACATAAATAGAGTATGAATTTTATAATTATGATATCATCTTAATTTTATTTGTAATATATACGTATCCCATATATTTTACCATATCTATTTAAATACGTATAAGATCAAGAATACTTTAAAATTATTTTATCATTAAATTTTAATCAATTAATTTGCTAGAGGACATAAACTAATAGGGTAGAGAGACGTTCAAACTTTGCATGACTATGAAAGCCATAAGAATATTAGAAAGGAAAAGTTTGCTAATAAGAAAGTGAAAATTGACTTTTCTATAAGGTTTAACTTCCGAATACTTTGGAAATTCTTCTTTCTGTTGTATTTACATGCTCTAAAATATCTCATATTGAAAACATTTACGTTTTGGAAATAGCATCAATTGAAAAGAAGTTAAATGAAAAAAATGTGAAAAGTTTGCTTTAATAATAATAAAGAAATTATCATAAACTTATTAAAACATTTCTTGAAGTGGATTAATTTAATGCATATCAAATATGATTATGAGCCCATGTACAAAATTTGGACAACCTCTTAAAAACGAAAAGATGAATCCACGTGACCCAGCCCAAGAAGACATCCATCACATCTCTGCTTTCCCGCCTTCCCGCCCTTCTTCTTTTAAGTCTCTTTTCTAAGTGTTTTGGAGGCTATGCGTTGAACCGATTAACTGAGGACTTTTATTATTTTTTTTCATGGAAATGGAAATGGAAATGGAAATGGTTGTTGCACAAGATGAAAACATCTGCAGGGACGTTTCATCCCATCTCAAGACCCCCAGTAAGGAACCAACCACCACATCAGTTCCTCTCTCCCAGTTCGAGGTCTCTCTCTTTCTCTCTCTCGAAACTGCTCTTGTCTATATCACCTATGATCAAATTTTTACACGAGATTAATCTTGTTTTATTTTCATAAGGGGTTTTTTCTTTCATCTTTTTGGCCTCTCTTTTGGGGTTGGTTGTAAGGAATGGGTTTGAGTTGTAACTATGTCGATGCAAAAATTTTTGGTGGATCGGTTTTCCTCAGGTGTTGTTTCATGTTTGAATTCTTGAATGGTCGTGTTGATTTTTGTTTTCCCGGGTCTGTGGTCTATCATCGTATGTTTGCCTAACTTCCTCGGACTATAACATTATGTTCCTTGGTTACCTTTATACTGATGGTGTAGTTGGCCTTCTGAATTCCCGAGGTAAATTCTTAGTACCTGATATAGTTGCTAAAAATTTCTGGCTCAATTTTCGGAATTCAAGGGGGATTTGTACTTGTCTTGTGCTTGACGATTTTGTTTTATTCTGTGCTATTGAACGTACTGCTCTGAGAAGGAGATGCTTGTGGACATTGCAGGATTCCCCTGTATTTAACTACATCAACAATCTCTCTCCAATCGAGCTCGTTAAGTCTATACAAACCAATCAAACATACAACTCACCCTCATTTGCTTCACCTCTCCCGGTTTTCACTTCACCCCAACTGAATTCCAAAAGAGACGCCGATTCTAGTATTAGAAGGTAAAACTAACTGCAGTTTTTTAAATCTAAACAAAATCAATTTTTTTTTCTTCTGAATTTATGAAGAATTGAGGGGTTAATGGTGCTGATTTTGCTGCTAGGCATCTGTTATCAATGCCATCAATAACTCAGCTGCCTCTAGTTAAAGGAGTTGGTAGTAGTACACCATCGTGCAGTGAACAATTGGGGTGTTTTGCTTCTTCAGCCTCGGACGTTTCTATTGAGCCATCTGGTGATAAGTTGGAATTAACCACTGAGCTCCCAAAAGCACTAAATTCTGATAGTGCTAACCTAAATAGTAGCATGGTGCCACTCAATGCAATTAGTGTAGGTTATCAATGTGAAGCAAGAGGCAAATTAGAAGAAAGACATTGCGCATATGACGATGACAAGTTTCTGCGTAAGATATCCAGAGTTGAGCAAAGAAGAGATGAGGTGGGATGTGATTGGGTGATGCTGATTTCTGACTTTGATTCTTCTGTTACTGAAGAACAAACTGAAGAGCAAAAACTGGTGGATCCTGGAACAATATCTTTCATCTCAGATGTCTTAGATACTCCGCATGGTAAGACAAATAATTTTGACAATATGATTACCACTGATTCTTTTGGTTCCTCTGAACAAAATGAAATGGAACAATCGGGACCTCTACCAGTAGATATGGGAGAACAGAAACATACAGATGAAATACCAAATATACTTTCTGGCTCTCTAATGAATAAGCTAGTTGTTAAAGATGCAGCCACCAAATTGGTCGCTGAAGAAGATTCCAGTCAGTCCAACTGTAAGGTCAGATCAAACTTTTTTGTGTAATTGAATTGATAAAAGGATACCATGGATAACATTTTATGTGACTCAATTAGTAGAAAAACGTTGGCTGGCACCTTGAGATCTTCTATTATACTGAATTAAAGGATCATACATGTTGCTCTTGGCAAACATGTGATGTATTATGAGACTCTAGGTTGATTTAGCTGAGGCCATTTAAGAATACAAATTTAAAGGTGCACCAGTTCACATATACGTGCAGCAGATTACTGATCCCACAGTTTAGCAAAACTTGAAATGCATATACTACTTGGAAGGTCAAAGTGAATTATTCCCAGTCTTAGAAAATTCATGCTCACTGTAACATGTATTATATCTTATTCTCTAAAGGAACAAAGCTAATATCTATTAGCTTGAACTCTTGACCTGATACTTACAAGTTCATTCTTGCATATTCTTTTGCACTATTCCATATTACTGCAAACTATTACCTGATATCCAAATTTCCACATTGCTGAACCCTGGACCATCTCCTTTGTCCATGACAGCAACATAGCATACGAAGGCGGAGCCTACTTTTTGAAATGGCAGGAACTTATAAAAGGGAACCAACATGCAGTTCCAATAGCAGTTCTTCATTGCCATCACAACTAGATCATAGAGTTCCCATCATACAAAACCGCACAACTTCAAATAGAGCAGGACAAGACAGCACATCCTCCATGTTTTCAGGAAGGGATGCTGGTTTCTATATAAATGCTGCTATAACTAATTCAACAGATGATAATGTTGCCAATATTCAAGCTACAGATTCAGGAATACAAGAAAGGAGTAAGCAACCACAATTATAATCTTAATGTTCAGTATTTATTTAAATGTTGACATAATTTTGTTTCTAACTTTTGGGATGACAGATTTAGTTCCTTGTGATACTAGAGATACTGGAAAAGCTGTGCTTGTATCAATGGATATCAGTGAAGAATTGGACAGCAATAGTCCCAGAATGAAGAAGTATATGAAGGATTAAAGTTTTCGCTTGAAATTGAATTCTTTGGCTAGAACACCTTTGTTAAATTTTTATTTCATTTGCAGACACAAAATGGAGCATGTAACTGCAGCTTGCAAGCGCTGCAACTGTAAAAGGTCAAAATGCTTGAAACTGTACGTTCATTCATCTTTCACAAACTTATGGTCATTACCTATGGATGACCTAAATTGTTTGTTAAAATTCCCAATCCATAGTTTCTGACACTTCCACTTACATGGTTCATAATCTTAACCATAACAAAGTGAATAAATTATCCTTTGCTGCTTTACAATATTTATGCTAGTTGCCTCTGAAAGTGGTGCTCCAAACAAGTTTTTCTAGATCAGAATTTTGTCAGTTGCTTCATTTCTTGGTGTGGTTATTGAACTTTTTAAACTTTGTGAAAGCAGTAATAATGAAAAAAATGCAACACTTGACATTGGCATACAGCACTGAATATGTGTATAGAAAATCCTGATTATTAAATATATTGAAACCTAGCTCAAACAATGATTGACATGTGCATTTTTTTCATGACATGGTACTTCGTCATTTGGTATAAGTATTTTATGACATAGTTGAATGCACAATTTCATATACTGTATTCATTTCCTAGCTTGTGTTTTCTGTCATTTGATCATTTTTCTAGTGTGTTCTCCTATCTCAAGCATTTGAGATCAAATAACTTACTGTGTAATTCTTCCCATGGTTATAATCATTTTTTATTGAAGACAGTTACTGTGAATGCTTTGCTGCTGGTCTCTATTGTATTGAGCCTTGTTCATGCCAAGACTGTCTCAATGAGCCGGCTCATGAAAGTACAGTTCTGGAGACTCGCAAACAGATTGAATCTCGAAACCCTCTAGCATTTGCTCCCAAAGTTATAAGGACCACTGATTCTGCTACTGGTTTTTTGGTTAGATCTTCTTCCTAGGCTATATGATAATAGTTTAAAGTTTCATTAGCCTTTTCTGTTCCATTCTTATTCCTTTAAGTAAGGGAATTTGTCAGATGAAGCCCTAAGGTCGTAACTCGGTGTAATCTACAATCAAACTCTGAAGACCGTCATGCCATTCTAAATTGATTTCCTCAGTATTTATACACTTGAATTTTGTTTTTGCAGGATGCAAGTAACAAAACGCCAGCTTCAGCCAGGCACAAAAAGGGATGCAACTGTAAAAAGTCAAGTTGTTTAAAGAAATACTGCGAGTGCTTTCAGGTTCTGGGCATTGTCTCTTTCAATTTGATATTCTGTTATTCACATCTAAAGATGGAAATTTTCTTGTAAATGAAGGGGGGTGTTGGCTGCTCTTTCCACTGTCGATGTGAGGCCTGTAAAAATAGTTTCGGTAACAAAAATGGTGGGTTGTTTACATGCTCTTATTACTTCCGTGTACATCTTTAGTAACTAAATAGGCTGACCCCAAACATAAACATTATAGCTGGGATCAATAGCGATTCTCTGGATTTTCTTTACTTTCTCTTCTCTTATAAGTTGCACGATTAACGTGAATTCTATAGGATTTGAGGAAAATGAACTAGAATGTGAAGAATTCAAAGCAAAGGACAAGAATGCTGTAGGTGTGGCTTCCAATGATGAGATGATGAAAAGGGCTAAAGATGAGGATCAAAATCTTCCAATACCTCCTGAAGCTAACAGGTTCTGTATTTAACATCCACGTTGATTGAAATTTTATTTTACAAGGAAAAACTTGACAAACTATTGTTGTCTTATTCAACGGGCGATTGTTTTTAGCAGGCAGCTATCTGGATCTCTTGCAATAGTTGATTCATCACCAACTGGAATACGTGTCGGCCAAAAACCTGGAAGTGTAAATCTTTCCCGTGGACAGGTTAAGATCAAGAAGCATCTTCAGATGATCTCAAAAGATGAGACTCCTGACGTTTTGACCAGCAAGCATTCATTCACAAGTGTGAAGTTGGCCTCTCTTAACTGCAAAACGGCACCTCCTCATCATGGGTTTTGTTCATCAACTCATTGTAAAGGTAGCAGAAAGTTAATTCTAAGATCAGTCCCCCGATTTCCATCCCTTAGCTCACCGCATCAACAATGACTCGACCTCCAGCAAAATCCTGACTCATGCTGCCGCTTCTTGTGTACCGGTATGAGCCCATTACATATCTCTTGTATACTAAGCACACGTTTCCCTTTGTCATAAGCTTGCTCTTCATTTGTGTGGAATTTTTTCTTTACCTGTGTTTCTAGTAGTAGCTTTGTACAATGACGGAACTTTGCAATGCATTTTCTAGTAATTGCATGCATTTTCTCAATGTTCTTTGCCCTAAAGTGAGGTTAGAGCAGATTGTATACAATTACATATTTCAAACAAGTTATCTTTCACAATATTTGTTCATTAATCCGAAGACGAATGAAATTTCAAGCTCCAGGCTTGTGCCTATTTGACACTTCTCTGTTTTGATTTCATCTTTAATATATATTCACCTAAGATTTCGCCCTAGTCGAACTTAAAAATCCTTTACATCGTTTGATAATCAAAGGAATTGAAATAAAAACTTGTAAAATGAGAATTAAAAGAAAGAGAATTGGAATAGAAATAAAATTACTAATTATGCGTGTTTAAACAAAGTTAATATTTATGTTAATATTTAGTATTGAATAATAATAATAATAACAATAATAATAATAATAATAACAAATTTTTTACTCATACATAATTGTTATATAATTTATTTTGCAAATGATTAGCTAAAATATTTTATATTTTTATAAATAATTAATAAAAAGTAATATATAAAATTATTAATTTTTAAATAATTATGAGTAATTTTTATGATGAGAATAAAAATATAAATGATACAAAATAAAATAATTATTAAAGAAATTAATATAAAAATTGTAATTTATAATTTTGATGATAATATTTTGATATCTTAAAAATATTTTAATAATAGCTTAATAATATTTCTTATCTTTTATTTTTGATATTTAATTTCAATTTATATCCATATCTCTTTAGAAATAAAAATCTAAAATTATTTAAAAACTACAAGTTAGGAATAAAAGTTACATTTTTATCCTTATCACGGTTACTAAACGAAACATAACAGTTTTGTCATCAGCATTACACGGTAATCGAACCATCCTTATATATACAGCTGTTTAAAATTTGAGGTCAGAGTTTTACTTCCAGTAAGGGACTTACCTGACTCGAGCAAGGATTAGTCTAAGTATAGATAGCTTAAAGATGTTTTTTTTATAATTGAGACCTTTTTAAAACACTTCGTGGGAAAAAAAAACCTGAATTTATCAAATTGTATTCATTTCAGTGAAACTCAATGCTCCAGTAAGCCTACGAATCTATAATTTATCATCACTGTCAATGGGCTCACTCCGTAATTGATCATAGGTACCTTTCGGGTACAAGGCTCTTCGACGGTAATTTTGGTTTGCATGTCTCCATGAAATATAAGACTGACGCTTGGGGGGGAAAATAAAGTACATATAAGCAAAATGTTGTAATTGTGATGGTTACCGCATATGTGTCAATGAGGAAATGTTACTAATAATAATATATTAATAGCATATCGATAAAGAAACCACACGTTCAGTTGAAATGTCAAGGCCTGGAATATATGATAAACCTGACGGATCTGGCTGAGGTTCTCTTGCACGCCCCTTTTAGTGAATGCAATGAAGAATAACCCAAAGCTGTAGTTATCTGTTGTCTTCACATTCTCAATTAGTGTCTGCCACTTCCTAACCAGAGACCTTAGTTTGTCTATTGTGATGTGCTTGCGCTAAAAGGAAATATTTTTACAAGAATAAAACAACTTAAACTGTTATTGTCCATCCATCTGCGATGGCAAGAAAAATGCCACATACCCAGAAATTTGTAAGCACATTCCTCCCTTGAACATCTTCTACTCTAAGTCGAATCTTCCCATAGGCATTATCCTCATCCTTTTGAAGTAAACATGAGCAAACAATTCCAACACAATTAACAAACCCTTATGTTCTGGCTAAGTTATAGAAATGCTTCTTGACAACTAAATGCTCTTTTTTCTAAGGAATCACTACATATGCATCTTATGAATATCTCCGAGCACAAGTGAAATTGCCCACAATACAGAAGTCAAATATATCATATCCTTGGAAAAAAAGTTAGATCAATATAAATGCCAGCCATTCAACTCAGTTTTTGAAATTTGGTCCATTCAACTTTCTATATCTTAATGAAAATTTGCAACCAGAAAATGATCACAGTTGCAAACACAATCATCACAATCATAAATGTAAATAAAAAACTACACATTATATAAACCAAGAGACAGACCTTGTCTCCCTGGGTTCTGCTAACGAGTGTTTTGCCTACGCTTCTGACAGAGAAAATAGAAGCGCCTTGAGGTTATACCAATCCTTCTGAGCAAAAGGGTTAGCTCTGTTTCATTTGTTCATAATCAAAACCCAACCCATCAAAAACCACAACCACAAACATCTCATTTATAATCTCTTCTTTCCACACTATCTTATCTTCCAAAAATACTACATAATCCAAGATAGTGGAATCCAATACCAATTCAACTTCTTATCATAAAAGATATACCAAATATATCAAACTACAAATAATGTCAAAATAATAAATAAAATAACTTAATAATCTCTCCCTTTTTGGCATTATTTATCACATGAAGAACTCCCCCTGAGCACGAGAAATTCAAACTCCCTTTGAATTAAACAGTCATAATAATATATTCCAAATAACATAAAAATCAAAGTCAATCATCGAGTTCACAGGCAACAGTCACCAAAAACGCACAAAATATTAGTTAAATTTTTTTTAAACAATCATATCTCCCTCTTAGGGCAAGTCAATGCCAAAGAAACTAAGAATCATGGAGATACCTTGAAATCTCTCCCTAAAGAATACCTTCAATGTGATCATTCTCAAGGATCTTAAAATCAACACGAGCTACACTTTGAGCAAACAAAAATGTAACATCCCATGTTCGGGGTTGGACCACAAAATTGTGAACTAAGTGTATTGTAGAGTGCATTGCATGGTCATACATCATTGTATGTTCACACGCATGTGAATATTTATTATTGAAATATTTAAAATAATTGTTCATGTATTCATTGATATTTTTCGGGTATAATTGACTAATTAATACGATTAAAAAGTGAATTGTGCATTATGTGTGGTAAAACTTTAATTGGAGACTATAAATATTATTTCGAAATTTTTGGTAAATTTTTGGAGTATTTTTGGGCTAGGAAAACTATTGAAATATAAACCAATTATAGTGTGATACGTGGATTGATTAAATATTAACAAATGGCTCACACGCATGGTGACATGTGGAGAGGTGTGATACCACACGTGGATTAATGAGTTAGTGACAAAGGTGTTACATGCAAGAGAACACGTAGTTACGTGTTTTAGATGGAAGGTTCTTCTATGGCTCTCTCTCGTTATTATTCACCGAGGTTAGCTTTTATCAAAACACCGAGCACCAAGTTGTGATTCTTGTGTCATTTATTCACTCTCTTTGTTGGCAAAATTGCTGAATCAAGTAACTCTGATGATGTTTACGGTGTAAATATATATATACATGCATGTGAAGTTTACGCAGTATAGTCTTAGTGAATGCATAGACTGAATGACTTAGATGAGAAATTGAGGTTGTGAATGTATGAAGATAGCAATAAGTGTATCTAGACTTGAATCTGAGTTTACTGAGTGTTGTGTAATTTGAGAAGTGCAGAAAAAATAAAAACACAATAGTGAGAGAAAGCTATGTGAGGTTTCGATTTTTTATACGTTATTATATAAGCTTGCATTTGATGTGTTTAGAGCTTGTACTAGGTATAGAAATGAAGAGTATATGAATTAGGAATGGAAAGACTAGTGGGAAGATACAGAAAATAGAAGAAAGAAACACACATACACGGGCGCGCATGAAGTTCTCACGCCCGTGGTTAATAATTTTGGGTTATTCATGAGTATAAAACTCACGAACGTGAGATGAGGGAAAGAAATAAGCTATTTTTGGATGTATGAAGTTGCAATCGCGACTCTGCTAAAAGATGTGCATAAGCACGATGCGACATCGCAGACCTGCACGATCGCGACTTCCATGCTTTCTGAAGGAGGCTATTTTCTAACCATCCTTTGATATTTTTGTGATAACTTCTTCTCCAGACATTCAATAGACATAGGAATTAAACCAATAGACTCATAATACTTTTATCTTCATCTCCACTAAAAATTAGGACTTTCTGAGATGGATTGATTGAATAATTTAAGATGAAAATGTGACTGTACTGAAGTATGATAACTGGGATGATTTTACTGAACATACTTCGGTATTTCGATTATATCTTAGCATGTAGAGTCCCAATTGAGTTAATTATTGATTCAGATGAAGATAGAGCATAATGCTACAATTTTTCTGAAGAAGTCAAATTGTAATTCTGGTTTGAAGAATTCCAAAATCTGTTCTAAAGTTGAAGTAATAGTTCTATTATAGTTTAAGAACAGACTAACGTATTTGGAGTATAACTTTCAGTATATTGAACCAAATTGAATGATCTTAGTGTCATTAGAGACCTAAGATACAGAGGAACAATTGTTTAGAAGGAAGTGTTACTTAAAACCTTCATTTTCTGGATCTTATTGACCATACACAGTTGACCTAAGTGGAATGTTTTCATAAACAGTTGAAATGGAGAATGAGTAATTGAATTTCGATACAATTGGAATACAAATGATATGTACATCAATGTATGACGGAAATATACCCAAGAATTTTTCATTGAACATGCATGATACATAAAATATTGATACATGTGTTTATTCTATTACATAAGTGCTCTAGTAATATGAAATTGTTTTTATTGCATCTAGACGAGCAACTAGAGCGATCGCTTCCAGATATTGCCGAAACATCATGACAATAGGCTTAAGGGAGCAACTATGAGTAACCTAAGATGGTCTCACTTTATTTATTCTATTCTGTATATTACTGGATTGTATTGATATATATTACTAAACTGCACTAACTGATTGTGTACTAAATTTGAGACAATATATGTCCGAGGCATTTGATGCATGCAAACAATATTGGAAGTGCTACTTGTATATAAATGAGACTGCCTAATTGAATATTCTGATTCTCAACTAAAAAGTTGAATGCCGGATCTAGTCTGATGACTATTGATACTGAGACTGTTATACTATGATAATACATGCAAGTGAAAGTGATTGAATTGATGACTAAATTGTGACATGCATATCATTTCAATGCATATAATGTAAAGGCGTTATGACCGAAATAGCTAGTATGAAAGCGCTTACATGTAGAACTTTGCTTCGTGATTACTGTTTTTGCACGTAGAGCTATACTTCGTGATTTTGTTCTGACTAAGCCTAATGGGCCAGTATCTATATGCGTATGTGATAGGCACTCGATCATAACAATCAAAACGAATGTGATCTCATACATATAGCATTCATGTACGATTGGAATTCATTAAATAATTTTCAAAGCTGAAATGTAATGATAAATGGATATGAACTATTTGACTATATGAACTATGCGATTATATAATGATTGAGTTTTGTTATATGAGTGAACCATCAGGGATGGTTACTCAATTGAGTTCACAAAACTCATAAAAAAATTGCAACGTGGCTTTCAAAGTTTAGTAAAGGACTCCGAAGAGGCTCCGAGTAAAAGTTCTAGTCGGGATCAGTGTGCGCCTGCATATGTATTTCGTTATGTTGTATTGAAAAGTGTAGTCTTAAGTGTTATTCAATGTGTATAAAAATGATCTTGAAATGTAATGTTATTGTGACTACAAGTGTTTCATTTTTGTAATGGGCCCAAGTGTCTACTGAAACTCTGATGAGTTAAATAATGATTATATTTTTTGAGACTGAAGTTGGTTATAAATAAGTTGGGCTGAAATTAATTATCTTTTTTTTTGCGCTTTATGGGTTCTTTTAAACTGAAAGTAATGAGTTTGATTTACCGACGGTGCTAGCATGCCACCCTTCCGGGGTATGTACTCGGATATCACCAAGAATTTTGGGTACGTGTCTTGCAAAAGTAGGGTGCTACAAAAAATTTGAGTAAGCAAACGGAGTACTTTAGGACCTTACAGCGAAGTACTTAGGTCAAACCCTTTTCCATAACCAACTTTTGGAATCTATGTTAAGGTTTTATGCATTTTACTAATTCAAATCACAAAAATGCAGGAACGCAATAAGAACACGCAAAGAGCAACCTATCTCACAAAATAGGTAGTTTACCTTGAAAACTATCATTTCTAGGCTTTAATTCATAATCTTTATTGGTTGATTAATCTAGATAAGGGCTCTGTAGATGTAGGTCGTGTGTGTCGAACTGTGTTAACAAATTTTATATGTTGATTTGTCTATTACGTATTAAGTTTTTCTGCTTGTACTTAAATTCTGAAAAATTTATCGCCTGTACTTAAATTCTAAAAAATTTATAAACAATCTTATCTCCCCCTGGGATAAATCAATGCCAAAAGAAATTAAGAATCACGGACATACCTTGAAATCTCCCCCTGAAGAATACCCTCAATGTGATCAATCTCAAGGATCTTAAAATCAAAATGAGCTACACTTTGAGCATACAAAAATTTGGGTAAGTAAATAAAGTACTTAAGGACCTTGCAACGGAGTACTTAAGTGTACACAAATTTCCGTAACTAGCTCTTAGAATCTAAGTCGAGGTTTTATGCATTTTTCTAAGCCAAAAATAAGAATGCAGGAAAAGTAACAAGATCATACAATGAGCAACCCATTTCACAACATATGTAGTTCACCCTGACAACTATCATTTTTGGGCTTTGGTTCATAATATTTGGGCCTCTATTAATCATACTACAGACGTTTGAGAAATAAATCCCAACATTGAGAAGACAATCAAATTGTTCTCTTAATTCCGTATTAATGCCATATAAGTGAACAAAAATCTTGACACTTAAAACATTCTCTACAAATCCTATTTCATGAGCAAACTCCTAGTAAAAGCATATTGCCTAAACTCATACTACCCATGACATTGTGAGAAACCAAATAAAACTAAAAATCCAAATCATAAAAAATTGAATCTTCCTATAGATCTCCAATCAAGCATCAACATTTTCTGGACATAACTCAATCATTCAAAATCCAGAAGTAGAACTCTCAAATAATCAAGCAGTGCCTTATTTTCACATTAAATATACTATTCAACAAGTAAGGAAGACACACACTAATCACCCAAAAACCTTAAAAAGCTCATAAATAAAAAACTTAGAAAGTAGTCCCAGTACCCTAAGAAGAGATTCAAACCTAACTTTATTCCTCGTCACATTATCTTTGTCATCAGTTTTGTTACGAAACAATCATTTTGTTAAAATCATGTTCACATTCAATGGCCTTGGCACTAATTCCCACACATCATTTTGAACAAACTGTGCCAACTCGTCTTGCATTACAACAATCCGTAATTCATCTTGTCATCCTTATTTCACATTTTTTAGTTCAAATGAAGAGGTGTAATATATAAGTCCTAAAAGTTCCTAGAAATCTAACCTTTTTCTTTCTCTTGTTTTCCTTCTATCACTAATCTCACCAATTACAGTCTCAGTAGGATGATCCCGTCTAATTCGTGATGAAAGATCTTTATTGAAATCACCTTCCCTTGAGTCTTTGTTATTCACAAAGTTTATTTCTACATCAATTGTCTGGTTGTTTCTTCCTTCGACGCAATCAACTAGTCCTCTGTCTAATTGGTTTCTTTTCTAGCAACAACTAATTGTGAATATGAACATTAATTCTCTAGTTTTATCTCCATTGTGTCTTTGTTCTAATGTGTGAAGCTACTTTTAAGGGTTCTCTTTGCCCATGTTATCAATTATTTGGTTGCTAGAGTCATATTAACATATGTTATTGAATTGTAAGAAGTAATAGTCTGCAACATATAGCACTTATTTGCCAATCTTCTATCACTTACCATATAATTTCCTTGTTTGTTCAACACCTTGCATCGATCTTTGGTGAACTTAACTAACAATCTACCATCACAAAGTCAACTAATTCTTACCAAGTTGGCTTCTAAACTATCCACATGAAGTACATTTTTGAAATGGGGCAATCCATCCATGTAAAGAGTGCCTCTACCAATTATCGTTGCTTTCTTCCCATCACCAAAAGTGACATGACCATTCATACAACTTTGATAATCCATCGAGCAACTTCTTTCACCTGTCATATGTCGTGAATAACCACTGTCAAAATACCATCCATTGTGAGATGCAACGCGTATGGAATTGAGAGCTACAAGTGCTTGTAGTTGATTCTTTCTAACCTAAGTTTGCTTTGAGATCATTTGTTGCTGTTGAAAACTCTTCAACGAAAATCTGTATTTTCTATTTTGAGAATTTTAAGACAACATTTATAATAGCTTGTAGCAATTTAGCCTTATATGATTGTTTATACCATAAAAGTGACATGTAAGCACAAACTTTCGACTTCTTTTTGAAATTTATCCTTTAACAAATCTAACTTCACCATTTTGCTCATTATTCATCTGAAAACATTCACCTCTATAACCAACACCTTGGAAGCCCCATTTGTTTTTACAATTTCTAGCAATTTATCTAGCTTCTCGATGCCACCATTCAACATTCATATTCCTTTTTTTGTATTGATCAACTGTAGCTTTGTTTTATCAAGTTCATCTAGTGTTGATAATAACTTCGTCTCTAGATTTTGAACGATTTCTTTCATGGTTGAATTTTCTCTCTTTAACTTCTTATTTTGCTTACATGTTTTCACCCATTTGCCATACATTAATTCATAAGCCTTGCAGATGCCTTCCTTTATAATTTCTGAGTTGCTGTCATCATCATTACAATTTGAATTAGAGTTTAGAATTGAAACATCTGTATTTTTATCGTCAGTTTCTTCACCGGTTGCATTTAAGCAACCAACTGGACTTTTGTTATGTAAACCAACCAACGCAACATGATTACTTACAATTTCTTCTTCATTGTTGTACTCACTTTTAGATTCGTTTTCACTTTAAGTGCCTGTGTAAGACTTCCTTTTTCTCCTTTTAAGCATGTTAGTACTTTCCTCTTACACATGTCCAAAACCTTAACATTCATGACATTGTATCTTCTTTCCCTTCTTTTCACCATTTTTAGTTTTTTCTTGTTGATTGAATTTATAGTTTGATGAAATCCCACTATCTGCCTAAACTCAGATCTAACTTTCTTCACTTTCTTCAGCCACTTATTGAAATTTCTTGTTATTACCACCATATCTTCATTTTCATTAGAATCATCTCCTAAACCATGGACAAATTTAACAACTTTAGCTTGTAGTGCCAATCCTTTATTCTTCTCAAACCTGCCTCTCAATACGTTCGTCTCAAAGTTTATGAGAATCTCAATTACTTTATCTAAGGATAACTCATTAATATCATGAACTTCTTTAATAGTTGTATGATTCGGTAGGAATTTACGAGGCAACGATCTTAAAATTTTCTTGATCAACTTCAGATTTGAGTACTTTTTATCAAGTTGATGTGCTTAATTGATGATATCACGCAGCCACTCATGAAACTCTCCAATAGTTTCACTTTCCTCCATCTTAAGCTCTTCAAATTTAGAAGTCAATATTTGAAGTTTTGATGCAATCACCAATTTTGATCCCTCAAATATGGTTTGTAATGTATCCCATGCTTCTTTTGCTAATTCACACGTTGATATCATACTGACACGTCCTTTATCTACAACACTGAAAATTGCATATATTGCTAGAGAGTTACTAGGCGCTCCCTCTAATTTAGCCCTTGTCCTTTCAGATGGATCTTTAGGTATCATTTCATTATTTTCATCAGTTGTCATAGGATGAGTCCAGTCATTCAACACAAAAGTACCTGTTGAGTCAAAATGACTTTACATATATATGATTTTGATGAATAACAAAGTAGTAGAAAAACAGACGAAGTAGAAAAAGCAGACGCAGAAGAGAAAAAGCAGACGAAGAAGTGAAAAACAGACGAAGTAGTAAAAAAACAGACGTAGAAAGAAAAGCAGACGGAGAAGTGAAAAACAGACGAAGTAAAAAGCAGACACAGAATGAAAAAAACAGACGAAGAATTCAAAAGCAGATGCAGAAAGAAAAGCAGACGAAGAATGAAAAGCAGACGAAGTTTTCAAAAGCAGACGAAGTTTTTAAAAGCAAACGAAGATTTCAAAAGCAGACAAAGAAAGAAAAGTAGACGCAAGAGTCAGTTCAAGTTAGTTACAGAACTCAACTGATTAACCGTTTCTTTCAAGATTCAAGAAGCAAGATTCAAGAAGCAAGAATCAAGA
>JANIPM010000231.1:30569456-30580593 GCA_027478405.1 Erythroxylum cassinoides
ATCAAGAGTTCTATTAACTCAGATACAATAAGGAGAATGGGCTTGAAGAATCTGGAAAAAGAAGAAGCAGATTCTACGAAGAAAGCTAGAACTGAGGGGGAGCGGTTACTGAAGAAGTCTCCCGCAAAAAGTTCTAAATCTCAAGAAAGTATGAGAATGCCCATAGATGAAAGAAGAAAATTATCTGGAAGACCTTTGATAAAACAGGCGATTTCTCAAAAAGAAGTTAGCCTAGTTCGGAAGACAGACGAAGGTGCGTTGAAAAGAAAAGGGGAGAATCTTCTGGGTGAAATTTCTAAGAAGGCGAAGAGATCACCTAGGATTCGAACTCTGAGACAACAGGAAGAGAAGAGAGCCAGAGAGCAGAATCAGGTAGAAGTTTCTGAATCTCGCGCACCAAAGGCAACGAGATCTCTAGTCTCAATCTTACAAGAAGATTCAGCCAAACAGGCCAAGGAGACTGAGAAGAAAAGGAAGTCGGAGTCTGAGAAGCAGAAATCTCAAGTTCAGATAACTCCGAGACTGACTGAGGCAGTGAAGAAGACTAAGGTAATTAGTCAAAAGAAGGGTGTCTCTGCTGCTAAGGAAGTTAGTCAAAAGAAGAATACTATTGATACTGTTCAAAAGGAGAAGTCAAGTGAGTATAGCCTAGTTCAGGAAACTCCAATTGTTGTTTAACAGGAGGAACCAGTGGAGCTTAGCCTGGTTCAGTCTACTCCTATCGTTGCTCAACAAGAGGCAACAACAGATTTAAGCTTGGTACAGGTACCACAGGAAATATCTGATGAACCTAGTCTGGTTATATACAACTGTTCTGAATTTTTGAGAAAAGACAAGTTGGAGATCAGATTGATTGAATTAGTTGAGCCTGTGACCAAGAGGAGTACTTCAATTTGCATTAGTGATCAACCAAGGAGGAAGGTGAAGGCATTCTTACAACCTATTCTGATAAATAGTGAGATATGGCATCTACTGAATGAAGATGAAAAGCATTTTTATGATGCTTTGAGGGATACTGCTACAAAGCCTTACCCTTCAAAACTGTCCAGTCAACCGTATACTAATTATCTAATTACAGAGAAGACAGTGATAAAAGTTGTACCGAACATTCAGCCTAGATATCCTTTATATGTGAATAAGGGGAAGATGAAGTTACATCCTGAAGGAATCAGTAATGATCTGTCCGCAGATCAGATTGAAGATGAAGTTCGAAGAATTGATGAAGCATGCACTTTAAAGGAGACAATTGACGGAGCTGGTTATAGTTTTACTGATAAGAATGAATACTGTCCAGTAGGGGGAAGACTGATTACAGGGATGTTCATTGAATCCCTTGTGTAGACAATAATGCGTATTAGGCCACTATCTAATACACTGTCCATTCAAGCTGAAGCCATACCCCTGCTAGGAAGACAAGTGCTCATGCTACCTGCTCCTTATGATTTAGATCTTCCGGAGCCTAATCTATCCGTTCATCCACCAACTTTTGAGATTGTTGAAGATTACATTCCATCTTCAGACGCATATGCTACTACAATTGCATTCATAGAACCCTCAGCGGATGATGATCAACTCTCCTCACCTTTTGACTCGCAAGCTGAAATCAGGCACTTACGCAGAGAAGTCAAAGAGCTGAAGGAGATGATGAATGAAATGAAGGAGATGATGACAGAATTGTTGAAGAGTCATCATCATTGATCATTTTTTATTATAACAAATAAGGGGAGAAGAGAATGGAAGGCAGCAATCAAAGGGGGTGAATGAAGGAGTCGATGGAAAAGATAGGGGGAGGAAGACTAATGAAGAAGTCAGAAGAACACACATAAAGATATGTTATGAAGATAAGTTTTTTTTCTTGAGCTGTAAATATGTTTTTCTTCTTTTTACGTGTATGATTTGTTATCATCAAAAAGGGGGAGATTATTAAGTCAAAATGACTTTACATATATATGATTTTGATGAATAACGAAGAAAAAGAAAAAAACAGACGAAGAAGTAAAAAAGCATATGCAGAAAGAAAAGCAAACTAAGTAGTAGAAAAAGCAGACGGAGAAATGAAAAACAGAGAAGTAGAAAAAGCAGACGCAGAAAGAAAAGCAGACGAAGAAGTAAATAAAAAAGCAGACGCAGAATGAAAAACAGACGAAGATTTCAAAAGCAAACGAATATTTCAAAAGCAGGAGAAGATTTCAAAAGCAGACGAAGATTTCAAAAGCAGACGGAGAAATGAAAAACATACGAAGATTTCAAAAGCAGACGAAGATTTCAAAAGCAGACGAAGAATTCAAAAGCAGACAAAGAAAGAAAATCAGACGCAAGAGTCAGTTCGAGTTAGTTATAGAACTCAAATGATTAACGATTTCTTTCAAGATTCAAGAAGCAAGATTCAAGAAGCATTTACAGACGAAGGCTATAAATATGAGTCGAAGTCAAAGTTTGCAAAGTTAGTTAACTTATGTATACGCGAACAAAAAAGCTTGTCTGAGAGATTATTGTGTGAATAAGCTAAGAGCTAGTCTTACTGTAACAGAGTTCCAACACTTTTGTAAGAAAGTAGAATAGATAGCCTACAGAGGCTAAGAGTAAAAGAATACTGAGTGTAGAGACCTGAAGAGACTCAAAAAGAATACTTGTAAACGTTGAAGAGATAATGAAATCTCAGAAAGACTTCTGAGGACTGGACGTAGCCCACGGTTTGGGGTGAACCAGTATAAAATTGCTGTGTCAACTTCTCTCTACCCTTATCTCTCTTTAAGTTCAAAGTTTTGTTATTACTTAGATTTCAAACAAGTTTTCAAAGTTTTGATTAATTCGGATTTACTGAAGTTTCTGTGAAAAGAACTTGGTTTTAGCAAAACGTCTTTGAAAGAATTTTCAAAAAGGAGAATACACAATTCAACCCCCCCTTCTCGTGCATTCATATATCGTATTATAAGCAATGTATTAACGTGTGATTCACTTCAGTACCGACTTTAGTCCCTTATACTATGCCATATATCATGGACTTCATTAATTTGCTTATAAATCATAATGAAATATGCTTTTCTTTATTATTGAAAATAAAGTCTGTATATAACTTTATACAAAACGTGCTAAAGGCGATTGCCTTTAGGACGCTACTCTAACACACTCCACTCTGTCAATCATGTGTATTAGAATTATCGACAATCTCTCTATCTCCTATGAAAAACAACAGCAATAAGTGAGCTGCCTATTAAGTAAGGATAATTGACTGTACCCATAAAATCAAATAACCTAATATGTATATATAGAAATTGTTCAAATGATTAAAACATATATAATACTAAAATACACAACAATACTCAGCCTATCCGAACAGTCAACAAATATCCAAAATTTTATCATAGTAAGGATTACTACTAATATTATTTTATTACTATCATTTGTGCTTTACCTCATTATTAACTGAATTTTCTAAGCCCTGCCTAACCTAATAGGCATACATTCAATGGTCTGCTAGCTCATCTCTACTCATCCTAATCAATCGCTAAATGGAAACATAATTTTTTTATAAATATCAACACAAGGTATCTCAATTTCTCAATCTAATCTAATAACCTGATTACATTCTAGTACCTACCAATGGGCACAAGACATCCCCAGGACTTGGGATATCTTGATTCCACTATAGTACCTAGCTATTAGCACAAGACATCTTCAGGATTTAGGATGCCCCAGTACCTACTCCACAGACAAGTACCTAGCCATCACTTACTCATATCCAACCTATCAAATTATGACCATTTAATATAGTCTATCAAAAGCATGTCACATATTCACAATTTACACAATTTATTCTCAACCTATTTTAAGCTAGTCTTTATCTAAACTCATGATGTGATTTATTTACCCTAATATTCTTGATTATACTCATGCACAACTGAAAATTTTAACTATCAAGTTTCTTGTTGAATTATCAAGTGATACACCTCATAATATGTAATAAAATATAAATACCAGATATTTTTAATTTGTTAATTATTTATGTAATAAATACATACAATTCATAAATTTTATAAATCCATATATGCAATTATTAATTGTTGATAGACGCATATTTGACTATAATTATACACTAATACTTGATGTATTTTTTTAGTTTTGTTGCATTTTTTGTACTTAATTCCCTCCAAGCACATTTATAGATTATAATTACCTTCATAGACTAAAATAGGAAGAATTCAAATTATAATATATGTAAAACGAAGTTTTGAGGCAATTTAGAGATACACAGTAAGTCTCAATGCCCATTTAGACTAATGAATTTAGGTATTTTTTGATTATAAACAGTCTCTTACACGCTTGTGTAGCAAACTGTGTACGTCCCAAAATCCTAAATTTTACTATAGAAGGACGTGAGCGAAGGCAAACGAAGAGGAGTTGAATTTAGCAACAAACTTTAGAAGTGAAACTTTTAAAAAGGTGAAGATTTTGATCTAGAGACGAGAAAAACATGAAGTTAACTTCAAAAGAGATCAGATAAAAGGCTACATCAAATCCAAACTTGCAAGATCTAATAGAAGAGAAAGGGAAATTTAGAATTATGAATTCTTTGTTTTCTATAAATTTTCATAGATGTTTATATTTGATTTTATTTTCTATTATGAGTTACTAAATGATTTATGGCGTGTAAGTGTAATGAACCCTAATTTGTGATACAATATTGGTAGTTGTGCATTAGTGTGTGTTTTTCTAAATATTTAGCATGTGTTTTTTGCATAATAAGTTATTATTGTTGCAGTTTAGGACTTATTTGGTATGTTTTTGTTTAGTTTGATCTACATGGTTTTTCTTTTATTTTTTATGTTGATTTAGGGTAAGAATTGATTATTTTGTTGTAGAAATGGAGGTGGCCACCTTTGTGATTGAGCTAGGGATCAAGAGAGGGAAAGAGAAGTGAAGGGATTGTAAGAAAAGAACCCACGATCATGAGATTCATGCTAATTCTCACGATCATCGGATCCCTAATAACTCGAAGCGACATACAAATTTCACTTATTCTTAGGTTCTTGTGACTATATAAGGAAAAAAAAAAAGGTAGAAAGAGTGTCATGAGAACTTGCCTCCTTGAGCTAAAAAACATATTTAGAGCTTAGAGTGAGGTAAAGAATCAAGATTTTCATTTCAAATTGGGCAAAGAACACACCAACATCAAATTTTTCAGATTTGGGCGAAGAAGAGGAGAGGCTAGCTTCATCTAGTTCTTATTTCGTTTTTTCTCTTCTAGCATCTTTATTATAGATTTTTTGGTTGTTGGGGATGTTAGTGACACTATGAGTGGCTGCGTTATTTGTAGAGGCTACTTTTGAACTACTTATTGGATTCCTACTTCATTGATTGGAATGAATGATGCTTCTGGTGAATGTTGAGTTTGTAACTTGTAATATATTGAGAAATTGAGTTGGGTAAATTGTGTAGGGCTGTACAATGAGAATTTTTTTTTGATAAATCTATAATCTATAAAAATAATTATATGTTATGTACAAAACTGGAGATTGTCCATGACGCCAATCCCTTTTCTACAGCAACAAAACAATTTTTCCTCACGCAAGATCCCAATAACCGTCCTAGATAAATTTAATCATCTTACCAGAAACACAAGCATATCATACACTAATTGTCAAGCAGGAAAAGTCAAGTCTTCTTCTACAATGCCATGATTTCTATCCCTCACCTCACCAGTCGGAGAAACCATGTGAGAACTTCTTAGCGTAGCATACCTATGACGGTGAAGTTGCTCCCTTTCCTTTGCAGTTATCTTCCTCTCTATCAAGTGTTTCCAGATTTGAAGAACCCGACAAAGGAGTTGTGGATCACCTACTGTTAGGACGTTGGTTAGCACAATCTTAATTGGAAACTTCATAATGTTGGTCCCGAAAGGCGACTTTCAAAGGTTCTTCCTGCTGGCTCTCTGAATCTTTTCCAAGCCCAATTTTCCAAATTAAAGATCGTTCCTTTGACCTGTTTACTTATAAACGTTTTGCGCATTTGTGAGTAACCAAAGTTGGTGCCTTTCACGTTGTTTGGTATGATATAGACATTAATTGACATGCAAGCAGAAAACTAAAAACTATGGATAAGTTTCATGTCCTCTTTTTCATTTTCTTCAAGCTGCAACAGAAGCAAAGTAAATGTAGATCCTCCGTTGCTTTTATCGCTTTTTATACATATTCCCCAGCTAAAAGAAATGTTCCTTTCGGTGAATAAATACTGCTATTACATGAGTCAGACTAATGGGTCATCGAAGATGTGTGGCGTGAAAATTTAAAATAAACCATCTGTCTGAAAATATACTGCCTCTCTACAATGGGTTTTTTAAAAAGCTAATATGCTGAATTCAGAATTGTCAGAGTTAGATATGTGGCAAAGGAGGAACTAATTCATCTTCCTGTTTTTGTGTGTTCTCCTTAAAGCTCTTTGCCAACCATATAGCAGTTTCCCTAGGAGAAACCTTACCAGGTCCAAATGGCCTTAGCAGCACTCCAAGCTCATCATACCTTTCATCTTGCAACAGTCTAGCACTGAATTCAAGCAAACCTTCCAGAGCTTCAGCACGTTGCTGGTATGATGAGGTGTCAAACCTATGGCGTCTAGTGTCTGATGAGGTGCGGCTTGATGCCCCCGCAGTTGCATTTTGATTAGAGGAGTTGCTTCCATCTTCTTCATCCACCTGAAACATGTTGCGATCAATTCCATTCCATGCATCAGCATAACTAGGCTTGGAATAGGGCTTATCACAAGTTTGAACAGTGCACTTGTCCTTTGTTATCAAATGATCATCATGATCTCGAGAGCCTAATGATCCTTTTGCAGAGGATGATGAGTTTCTGTGCACAGGAAAGAATGGATCCTCATAGGAAGCTAATGGGAATTCTGCCATCCTGTCAATTCGAGGAGCATTGACTGAGACATCTGGAGATTTTATATTCTGAAGGATGCCAACACTAGGTCTGTATGGTGAATCTTGCATTTGTTTTCTAATTGGCAATGGCAAAGATGCTCTACGAGTTGTAGAGACTGTCTTTTTCGTTGATGCTTGTATAACAGGAAGCTGAAAATTGGGAAATCAGTCATGAGAATAAGTGTGAAAATAACAAAGGATACTCAAAAGTGCGCATGTCCGTGCATGTGCAATTGTCCATGTCCTAAACTTACAGATTCCCTTTTTGAAGTCACAGAAGCTTTTCCAGAAGTAATTTTCAGGTTTTTGTTGATAGGCTTCGAAGTTATTGATCTGCAAATGACTGTTCCTTCATTGCTGCTTTCAATAGATAGATCTGATAGTCTTCTATTCAAATAGTTCAAAGTATCATGTATTCCTTTTGTAGAGCACACCAAATCATGCTCTCCTGCAGATACACTTGGATTTCGTGTCCTGTCATTAGTGAAAGAGAACTGCTTCTCCCTGTACCTTTTAACAGGAACATCTTCTGGCTCCAAGAATCTTGTTTTCTTCATGTACTTAGATTCAGGCCATTGAGAAGGCAACGTATTTCTTCTAGGGCTATTGATCTTAAGCTGAACTTTGAGGACATATGGTTGGAGATGGGGATGCCTGAGTAGTTCTGCAGCCTGTATCAATGAATATTCAGATGACAAAGACATTAAATGCATATGAAAATGCAGATCTCCTACTGCTAAAGCTTCCAGAGTATTTCTCAATATAAACAAGGTCATCAAGACAAGGATGCTGCAATGACAATCATGGCCTGGAAAGTTTCTTGAATTAACCATGAATATAAATGAAATAAAAAATTTGTTCAAATTGTTGATCAACCAAAGCCAGATTTTAACAGAAATGATTTAAGTTGACAAAGATTTGACATACACTTGGTCTCAGTTCTGGGTTCTTTCGCAGCATACTTTTCACAAGACCTCGACTGGAAAACACATAAGCCTGATTAGAATGCATCACAACATAGAATCTGGCATCAGCACAGTAAAAATGAGGAAAAGAACATACAAAGCACCAGAATATTTAGTTGGAAGCGGAGCCACTATTGACTTGTTTATCTTGTTAATCAAGGCTTGCATGTCCTGCTCAACAGCAAACAAGTGACTAATGAGAGAAACAAGAAGCAAAAGAAATAGAATCCATACCGAACATTCAAGAGAAACTTCTGGTTTACAAAGGAAAAAATGAAGAACAACTCTAATGCTCATCATATTGACAAACAATGATAAGTAACAGGAGTAGCTGAACTCGTGCCTTCTACTCTTCAACACAAAGGTCAACATAAATAGGCAAACATGATATTGCTCTTAAAACCTCACTATCCTGATATTCTTTCTTCTCCTTCATTCCTTTTTCTCCTAACCCTTTTTTGACTGTAAGAGAAGCAAGATATTGATGTTCATTTATGACATATGACTGGTTATTTAAAATGGTGCCCACCCCTTAACTTTCATAATTAAGTTCAACCATGATCCACCCCAGTGCCCTACCCAAATATAACTATGCTACGTGTCAAGTCAGAGCACAAATTGACTTTTAAGTGAAGCAATCAAAATCTAGGATAACCAGAGATAAGATGCAGGAATAAAAGATATAGAGATCTAAATATATCCAACAGAACCTGAAGAAAATAAATCAGAGAAACCAAAAGTGCTGCTATTGGTGAATTGAGATGTCTTTTACAGAGAAATCCTATTGTCTATATACACAAAGCCTAGGACTATTTAGGAAACTATTCCAGCTATCACATCTCTCAGTTACAGGAAGAAATCAGGGAGAAATTACAACAGCTACCAATTCCTAAATGTATACAAGGAAATACAATCAATTCTGATAACTATGGTAATAACTCTAGCCAACACTCCCTCTCAAGTTGGTACATAGATATCACAAATGCCCAACTTGCAAACAAGATTATGAAACTGTTTGTTTTAGAGTCCTTTGGTAAAGACATCTGTCAGTTGTTCATTAGACCCCACATGGGATAAGTGTAAAGAGCCATTCACAAGTTTCTCCTTTACAAAGTGTCGGTCCATTTCTGTGTTTTGTTCTATCATGTTGGACAGGATTGTGAGATATGCTAATGGCAGCTCTATTATCACAGTAGAGGGATTATAATCCCTAATTACCAGCGATATACATGTATATAAATGACTCACTTACTCCATTCTGTACATAATGAGTAAAGAAAGTGAAAATTTTCTCCTATGTTTACATGGTATCAAAGCTGGCTATTTGAAGGTTTAGTTTTCTGCCCAAGTGCAAAATTTCAGTATTCTCCTTGCCTTAGCTGCAAGTGTTTGGGCAAGGTTATGTTTGACTCTCACCCCAAGTACCCCTAGACTCACCAGCCGCCGACCAAACCCTAATCAAAAACCGATCACCAGAGGCCATGCTATGACCACACATGTCAGCCAGATAACCTGTCATCTTTCCCACACACAAGTGCATGGATACCGGTGTGACAGAGCTGTACTACCCCATCACCTTTCCCAGCATTGCCTCCTCCATCTGACTATTCTGGTACTTGATTCACCATGACCATCAACTGCCTAGGTGATTCACACACTGTTTCACCACTGTAACTCAATAATAAAGAGTTTCAGTCCTTGCTCTTCTATGTTTTCAGAAGTATTGATGATATTGTCATTGAGGTAACTTATTTTGTAGAATTATTGGAAACTACTAGATACTTGGTGTGTGCTTTCTTAACACATAGCCTTGTTTGGTGTAGCTTCTGAACTTTTCACATTGATTTTTCTTGTCACTGCCTTTTTTTTCCCTCAATTCTTCTTATCACTGAACTTCTGAATCGAGACTGCCACAAAATCCCCTGGTCTATCAAGTGGCTTTGTTTTAATATGGCTGAAGAGCAGAAATTAATTGTAGGGATAAGGCTGCGTACTATCAGATATCCCCAGACCACGCTTTATTGCGGGACTTCAGACTAGGTGTGATGATGATGTTATTTTAATAATATCTAAGATTATTGAATATAAGTTAATAGGTACTAACTATCTAGGTTGAAGCAAGACAATTACGATTTATTTGCACAGTGTTTCCAAATATGACCACCTTATAGATGATCCATCGATAGATGGTACAGGAAAGGAATCATTGAAACATGAAGTTGGATTGTTCTTGCAAATTCGAAATTTGATAGACACTAAAGTAGTCAGAATGATTAATCATTGTAAGCATGTTAAGGAAGTAATGGATTATTTGTAATATTTGTATTTGTAAAAAGAGAATACTACATATACTCAAGAGGTTTGTAAGAGTTTTGTCGGTTTGAACAGCATGATCAGTTTATTCAAACCTACTTTATGAATTTCAAAAAGGTTTATGAAGGATTGAATGTCATGTTACCTTTTAGTCCTGATATTAAAGTACAACAAACTCAATGGGAGAAAATGGTAGTTATCAATTCTTTTATTTGGCCTCAATTATCATTTTGATACAACAAAGTCTCAGATCCTCTCTTGTGCGAAAATTTCCTCTCTAAATGAAGTATTCACCAAAGTTCATCACACAGAGAATAGTGCTATTGTTCCTCCATTTGCTCGGGCTTCTAGCGCTCTTGTTAGTCCCATTAATGGAAGGCATTCTAATCAACATCAAAATAAAGGAGGCAATACAATGGGTTGGGCAAAGCATAATCATAATACAAGAGGAGTCAAGTGTCACTACTGTCATGAGATGGTGCATATCAAGCGCACATGTCCAAAGCTACAAAATAAGTCTCAAAAATCTCGCTCAACTCGTACTGCTATTGTTGAGACAGGTAATCCCGATAAATGCCTCCTTTCCTACTCCAACACTCAATGGGTTATTGATTTTGGTGTTAATAATCATATGATAGGTAATCTGTTAGGATTTTGAATCCTAACAAGTTCTAATCCAGCAATCAACCACAACACCAGAAACTCAAACACAGAAATAGTAAGAAAAACAGAGAAGAGTGGAGTATGAAGAGAAATTCAATGCATTCGGTATCTCAATAGGCTAAGCTTCGAGGGCTAGCTAACCTCTTCAGTACATCATTTTCATAACAAATTCATTGTGATACCCCACCCGTCCCCAAACAATCTCTTTTATTCCCTTTTTCTAACTAACTATCCAGCTCAGCATAATCATTTCCCTCACACTCTCCAAATTACC
>JANIPM010000231.1:30580693-30608679 GCA_027478405.1 Erythroxylum cassinoides
ATATGTAATCCGTTTAAATTATATTTTGATTTTAAAATATTGCATAAATATTTAAAAAAATGTTATTTTTATATCTGTTTTTTTATAGTTTGGAAAGGTTTTCTTTTTCCTTTTACTACATGAAAAAGTAGACTTTAGAGAACGCCGATAAACAAATCAATACGCAGCGAGACGGTGCGTTTTAGGAACCTAAAAGTGTCTGAATTAAGTATTGTCGTAAACCTGTTGCGTACACCTGTCGAACTTCCTCTCCTGCAAAATTTGCCGACCAGCAGGCTGCCCGTAAGTTTCTCTTTATTTTCCTCTCTGTGATTTTAGGGTTCGTTCAATTTTTCTGCAATTGAAAGCTTGGTTTCATTCGATTCCTGGGGAAGTTTATAAAAGGATGAAAAATCCAACAATCTACTTTTTTGTTTCCCTTTCAACTGCTTCCCATGTTTCCTTGTACGTTCCCTTCGTGCTTTTCATGTAACTTGGGTTGGCTTTAATTTTATTTGTACTAAAAGCGTCCGAAGAATGATTGAGAAAATGTTTTGTTGGGTATTAAATTTACTATATCTTCGGAGTTGGAAAGCTAGTTCTTGAATTACTCTTGAAAGGGGCTTCTCGTAGTTTATGATTTTGTGTTCGGCTTGGAGGGAAGAGCACACTCTTAGAAATTTTTTTCTTTTGATTTGGATTTGAAAGGAATTTTGCTTTTTGGCTATTCGTTAGCATTGGAAAATAAAGAAAAATTCTTTCTTGATTAACAGTCTCTGGTTGTTGAGAGTGACCAGCAAGACTTTGATGTTTGGGCCACCATTCGACATGGGTTCTTTGCTATCCCTGTGGCCTTTCAGATAATTTAAGTACTTAAGAAGTATCTTCTTCTTCTTTTTTGGTAATAAGAACTGTCTTTTTTCCCATTGACAAGATAATGAATGATTCCATACCAAGAAAGTAAGATTGTTTATGAATGCATAATAATGGGAATCAACGCAAACTGCACATCAGAAACAAAGGATGGCAGATACCTAATCCCAGCTTTGATTTGGTGACCGGGAATGAGGAGGAGCTTGAAGTACAATACGGTTCATGGTTTATGTTGTTTAACATTTTCGTTATAATCGTTTTTATTTAATTTTCCTTATTTTATTTTGCGAGTTCACTTAACTTTAGGATCGATTTGGTTATTCAACTTATGCCTTGCTTGTTTTAGGATATTTTCATGATTTCGACAATCATACTCAAAAGTCAAAAATGGTTAGGATTGAGCTATTTTGAGCGTTATCATCTAGTTCCTGAACCTAACTTCACTCAGATCATCCGATTTCAGTCTGTTTTTGATTCTATGTTATCACTTTATTTATTTAAGCCTTCATTCTTTTCTTTCGTTTGGTTCATTCTCTATTATTCTTGTATCTTGTTGTTTGAGCACAGGACTAATGTAAAAGAGGATTGACTTGGTCATTTGCAGGCCAATGTGCCCTTGATCAGAAGATGGAGGGTCGAGCAGGTATGCAGTCTAAAGACCAATGGAATCAAATGGGTTGTGAAGAAAAGAAAGTGGTGGTTCATGAAGAAATGAAGAGAATGAGCCAACTTCCTGCAAACAGCTCGTATGCCACTCATCGATTGCGAGTTCTAAACAAAATTCTGCAGCTTTTGTCCCTCGAGGTATGTCAAATCTGCAAAACTTGATGTCTCATAATAGAAGATAATAGTATTTGACAGCTCGCATCGCCCTCTCATGAAACTATTCACATGCATTGCTTTGCTAAAGAGAGAAAGTTTTCCATGAAAAGAACTGTTTTTTGACAACATAAAGTGTTTTTCTTGTCTCTAATCATACATTAAGTTTTGATTCAGAAGCAATTGTGATGGTTGGTGTTAAACTCTGATGCCTATTTTCTCACCTTTTCTTTTTCTCGCATTACTCCAGAGGACCACATCACAGGATGAAGAATTGGAATTGCTTTTCGCAGGCCTGCATATGTAACCTCTATTTGTTAGATGATATGTAATTGTTAGCTTTGGAGTTTCGTATCTTTTGATTTGTACGGAGTTTGTTGAACAATTTTAGGCGTTTTGGCTGTATATATATATATAGTAGTTAAGACCAACTTGGTTACTGTTAGGATCCGAAATCCTAACTGTTTCCAACCACAGCAATCAAAACAACACCAGAATGATAACAAAGTGACAATAAGGAAAATAGGACAAATAAGGGATGAAGAGTATATCAATGTATTTAGTGTAATGAAATGCCAGACTTCGAGGGCTAGCTAACCTCCTCAATACAAAGTCGTCATAACGAATTCATAGACATGACATGTACCCGTCCCCACCCTATACCTTTTATTCCCCTCCCTCTAACTAACTCTCCAGCACAGTATTATATTTCTCCTCACAACCCCTACACACTCTCCAAATTACTGATCTACCCAACCTTTCCTACTATATTGTTAATTATAGCAGGTCTCAACAATACCCCCCTCCCCCCAAAAGAAGCCACCTTGTCCCCAAGGTGGAAAGAAGGGAATTGGTTGTTGATAAAGTTAAAACTCTCCCAAGTATTCTCAAAGTCAGGAAGCTCTTTCCACTTGATCAACACTTCCATCTCTCCATTTATTTTTCTGCGCACCTGCATTAATGCTTCCGGTTCCACTTGTAGGTGCATACCTTCATCTAAACAAATCGGTAGTGGCTGGGAATTAGAGATAGGCACCATTGATTTCTTTAGTTGTGAAATGTGAAAGACATTATGGATCCTCGCTGTAGATGGTAGTTGGACTTGATAGGCAACCTCTCCAATTTTAGCTATAATTGGGTAAGGGCCATAATACCGGGGTCCCAACTTTTCATTAGGTCTAGAAGTGAGGGATTTGAACCTATAAGGTTGTAGCTTGATATAAACTAAATCACCAACCTCCAGTGTAAGGGATCTTCTCTTTCGATCAGCATAGGTCTTCATGTGCTGCTGCGCCTTTTCTAAGTTGGACTTGAGCTCATCCAAAATTTGGTTTCTGTCAATTAATTGCTGGTTAACCTCTTCCACCAATGATCCACCATCCATATATTTAAAGAGGGTAGGAGGATCCCTTCTATACAAAACCTTAAAAGGTGTCATTCCAATAGAACTGTGGTAAGTCGAATTAAACCAAAATTCTACCCAGCTCAACCATCTTGGCCATTCTTTAGGCTGTTCTCCAGCAAAACAGCGTAGGTAAGTCTCTAAGCATCTGTTAACCACTTCAGTTTGCCCATCCGACTGGGGGTGATAGGCTAAAGTCATATTAAGGGTGGTTCCTGACTGTCGAAAAAGTTCCTGCCAAAACCCACTCATAAATACCCTATCTCTGTCAGAAAGAATGACTTTAGGGAAGCCGTGTAATCTGACTACTTCTCTGATGAATATAACAGCTACCTGTTTAGCTGTAAAAGGATGCTTCAAAGCCAAAAAATGACAGTATTTAGTAAGTCTACCAACTACCACTAAGATGGTGTCAACTCCTATAGCTTTAGGCAATCATGAAATAAAGTCTATAGACAACTCTTCCCACACCAAACTCGGTATAGGAAGAGGCTGTAATAACCCTGCCAGTTTTAAGGCTAAGTATTTGTTTTTCTGACACACTTCACAAGATAGAATGAACTGCTTAATATCAGATTTCATTCCTCTCCATTATACTACCCCCGATAACCTCTTGTAGGTGCAAAAAAATCCAGAATGACCTCCTGAAGGAGTAGTATGAAATTCACTGATCAATTTAGGTATATGTGGACCAGAATCGGGTAGAGCTAACCTGTTTGCATAAAAGAGGTGGGAACCCCGCAGTTTGAAAGGTGGATGACCATCGGGTTGGAGCAAAAGATCCTGAACCAACCTCTTAAGTTTCGGATCCTGTTGTACCAATTCTTCCAGCTGATCCAACTCTTCATTGTAACCCATGGTTATAGCTTTTAGCTCCCCTTCGGTTATCCTGGATAATGCATCTGCTGCTTTATTTTCAAGACCAGGTTTATAGCGGATATCAAATCGAAACCCCATGAGCTTACTGACCCATTTCTGTGTTCTTCTCCCAAAAGCTTCTGATCGGTCAAAAAATGCAAACTTCGTTGATCTGTTTGAATAATGAAGTGCCTCCCTAAGAGATAATGCCTCCATTTTTGGACTGCCATCATAATTGCCATTAATTCCCTGTCATAAACTGGTTTGAGTTGATTGCGGAGGGAGAGACCTTGACTGAAATAAGCTACTAGTCTTCCCTCTTGCATTAGCACTGCCCCAATATCGGTTCCCGACGCATCAGTCTCAACAACAAATGGTTTAGTAAAGTCTGGTAATATTAGTACTGGTGTACTGGTCAACATTTTCTTCAAGGCCTCAAAAGCGGTCTGTGCCTCGGCTGTCCACTGAAATTGATCCTTGCAAAGCAGGTTAGTCAAGGGTTTTGCTATGCTGCCATATCCCTTTACAAATCTCCTGTAGTATCCTGACAGTCCCAAAAAACCCCTCAAAGCCTTGACATCTCTCGGAACTGGCCAATTGTTAATGCTGTCAATCTTTGAAGGATCAACTGAAACTCCCTCTGCCGAAATGTAGTGCCCCAAGTACTCTAGTTTCTGTGGTCCAAAACTGCACTTCTTTAGATTTGCTACTAATTGATTGTCAACCAGCACCTGCAATGCTGTTCTTAGGTGGACTACATGGTCTGCTAGGTTTTTGCTATAGATGAGGATGTCATCGAAGAACACAAGGACAAACCTCCTCAAATATGGCTTATAGATTCTATGCATTAAAGACTGGAAAGTGACAGGGGCATTCATCAGCCCAAAAGACATGACTCTAAACTCATAATGCCCTTCATGTGTTTGGAAAGCCGTCTTCGGTATATCCTCCTCCCTAATCGTGATTTGGTGATAGCCGGACTTCAAGTCAATTTTTGAAAACACCACCGAACCTCCTAGCTCATCAAAAATCTCACCAATACATGGAATCGGGTACTTGTCAGGTATAGTGACCTTATTCAAGACCCTATAATCTACGTACATTCGCCAGCCACCATCCTTCTTTCTCACCAAAATAACTGGACTGGAATAGGGGCTAGTGCTAGTTCGGATCACCCCAGAAGCTAGCAACTCATTCACCAATTTTTCTATCTCATTCTTCTGGTAAAAAGGGTATCTATAGGGTCTGGAGTTTGGAGGTTTCGCTCCTGGCTCTAATGTGATAGCATGATCCACGTCCCGCTGAGGGGGTAACCCTGAGATAGGTTGAAAAGCTTGGTGAAACTCCTTCAACACTGCTGCAATGTCGTCGGTGATACCCCACATTTCGACCTGTTGCTGGTGGACAGCTTCCAATGCAGACAATTCAGATGCAACCTCTTCACCTTTTACCTCCACTATATACCCAATGCCTCCCTGCTGCAGGAGCTTGCAAATGGTTTTGAAAGATACCATTGCCGAATTGAGGTAAGGTTCCCCATAAAATTTTACTTTTTCTCCTTTACTCCTGAACTTCATAACCTGCTTCTTAAGATTAATAAGTATGTCTCCCAACATCTCCAACCATTCAACCCCTAGAATTATATCAACACTCTTCATATCAAAAGGAAAAAAAATTTGCCTAATGGTGGTACCTTGTACAACCACCTCCACCGACTCACAAACTCCAACACTTTGGATCTTACAATCATTCCCAAGCCTCACCTTGTACGGTTTAGTACTGCCCACCTTCAGTCCCAACTCTTCAACTAAGCTTTCTCTTACAAAGTTATGAGAAGCCCCACTGTCAATCAACACTACCAATTCCTTCTCAACGATTTTCCCCTTCACTTTAAAAGTTTGAGGTCCTGCTGCCCCCGACACTAAGCTCACCGATAGCTCCAACTCTTCCAACGTGTCTGAACTGTCCCCCTCGAAAGCAGGTTTGAGAGTTAATACCTGGTTAACGAGCTCAGCTTCCTCGTCCTATAAATCATCAAGCTGATTGTCATCTTTTAGCAGTATGTGAAATTGTTTTTCACCACATCTGTGCCCTGGTCCGTACTTGGCATCGCAGCGGTAACAAAGCCCTTGCTCCTTCTTTCGTTGAATCTCCTCAGCTGTCAAACACTTGAACGGGTATGGAGACTCCCTCCGATTTGGTCAACGCCCTTCAAACGGTCGGTTCGGGTAAGAGTTCACCCTTGGATTGGTTGTGTTTGGAGTTGGCGTGGCTCGATTTCCTTCCGAGAGCCGATTAGGGCTTCCTATCATTGTATTCGAAAGAGGGGTGATTGCTGGGTTTTTACCGTAAGATGGGTAAGTTTTATTACCCATTTCACTACTCCCATACCCGATTAACCCACTTTGGGTTTTAGCTCCTTTACCGGGTTGGGTAGGTTGACTCCAAAGAGCCCAATTCCTTCCTTCGGTCACCTGAGCCATTTCCATCAACTGCACCAGCGAATCTGTTTGAAGCAATTGCAACTCCGTCTTTATTTCTTCCTTCAACCCATTGACGTAGGCTGTTGTTACCACCTCAGTTGGAATTCCTCTTAGCATTGACGACACCATCTCAAACTCTCGGTTATACTCCGCCACCGTACCCAGCTGATGTAACCTCATGAGAGCTGTTAGAGGATTCCCGGCCTGAGTACTGCCAAAGCGGCGCACCACAGCTGTCTTAAAAGCCAACCAATCCTTCATCGGCGACCACCCTTCTCTCCACAAAAACCAACTCAAAGCCTCACCCTCCATACATACTGCTATCGCCGCTAGTCTCCCCTCCATCGAAACCCCATTCAGATCAAAGTATCTTTCTACCTTAAAGAGCCACCCAAAAGGATCTTCTCCGTAGAATACCGGGATCTCCAACTTTCGGTGAATTTTCTCCTTCGTCATCAACTCTTCTTCTATTGGTAGTTCAGTTTGACTCCTCGAATCTGTAATGTCATCGGTCTCCTCTCGCGGTGCTTTCTCCCGACGTCTATTTCCCAAGGATTCTTGGATCTGTCTCATACATTCAAACAATGACGCAATGTCTCCTACCATTTTATCAACCTTTTTCTCCACCTTATTCATCTTTTCATCCACTGTTCCCAGATCCTCCGTCAACTTCAGCATTTCCCTTTCAATATTGTCAACTCTAGAATCCATTTTGGTCACCACCATCCCAGTCACTCAACTGCTCTGATACCAAATTGTTAGGATCCAAAATCCTAACAAGTTCTAATCCAGCAATCAACCACAACACCAGAAACTCAAGCACAGAAACAGTAAGAAAAACAGAGAAGAATGGAGTATGAAGAGAAATTCAATGCATTCGGTATCTCAATAGGCTAAGCTTCGAGGGCTAGCTAACCTCCTCAGTACATCATTTTCATAACAAATTCATTGTGATACCCCACCCGTCCCCACACAATCTCTTTTATTCCCTTTTTCTAACTAACTATCCAGCTCAGCATAATCATTTCCCTCACACTCTCCAAATTACCCATCTACCCCAACCCTTCTCTTCCTACTATACTGCTGGTGGTAACGGGTCTCAACATAATCCTAATGTTCTTTCCACCTTTAAAGGCCACAAATATCATTCCAAAGTCATTTTGGCAGATGGTTCTACCTCATCTGCTCTAGTTTCTAAAACTGCTAATCGTTCTCCTTCATTTTCCCTATCATATGTTTGAGGCCTACTCAGATTTTCATTTAATTTAATATATGTCAGCAAAATTACTCAAGCTCTAAATTGTTGTCTTACTTTTTTTGAATTATTATTTGTTTCAGGATCTTATGGCAAAGAAGATTATTGGTAGTGGACATGTATCCAAAGGTCTCTATTTCTTGGATACTCTTGAGTTTGTGCCCATACACAATACTTCCCCCGTTATTTTAACCCGTTTTGAAGCACACTGTCGATTTGATCATCCTTCTTTGTTTGTGTTAAAGAAAATGTGTAAAGAATTTCAAAGTATATCATCTTTAGATTGTTAGTCATGTCAGTTTGCAAAACATCATAGTTTGCCTTATGTTTCTCGAGTTAATAAGAAAGCTAGTTTCCCTTCGATTTAGTTCATTCCAATATTTACGGTTTGTGTCCTATTGTATCTAAAACTGAATTTCGATACTTTGTCACCTTTGTTAATGACTTTTCTCGAATTACTTGGTTTTATTTAATGAGAAACCATTCTAAGTTATTTTCCCATTTTACCATGTTCTGTGCTGAAATTAAAACACAATTTAATGTTTCTTTACATAATTTACAGAGCAATAATGTCAAATAATACATTTCTAATTCCTCTCAGACTTACACGCTTAAATATGGCATTCTTCACTAGACGTCTTGTGTTAACACACCATCTGAAAATGGTGTCGTTGAAAGAAAATATAGATATCTCCTTGAAACAGTCAGGGAGCTTTTGTTCCAAACACATATTCCCAAGTGTTTTGGCTGATGCTATTTCAACATTTTATTTTTTGATCAATCGTATGATACATCTGTTCTTCATAGTAAGATTCCTTATCACATCCTCTTTACTACCAAACCCTTGTTTCCCATTGAGCCTCGTATGTTTTGAAGTACATGTTGTTGTCTGTGATATTCGTCCTCAAGTCAACAATTAGATCCCAAGTCTATGAAATTTGTCTTTTTGGGGTACTCTCATCTTCAAAAAGGGTATCGATATTATTGTCCTAGTCTTAATAAATACTTTGTGTCTGCTGATGTTACATTTAGGGAAAATCTTCCCTTCTTTCCAATTTCTTCAAACACTTTTGATAGTCAGGGGAAGAGAGATCATTTATTAGTGTATCGTGTCACCTAGCATTCATCCAATGTTGTTTCTACACATGCTACTTTGGCACCGCCTCCACCTCCACCTCTAGCTATTCTACATGTTTATTCCCGACAACGAGATATTTCTGATTTCTGACATGTTTGACACTAGTTCTTTCTTCATCATCAAATTGCATAATCATTGATCTTAACCTTCCCACTGCACTCAATAAAGGTAAACGTTAATGCACTTACCCAATTTCATCTTTTGTTTCTTATGATCATTTGTCTTCTTAATTTTTTGTGTTGCCTTTCTTGATGTTGTACCCCTTCCCAAACTGTTCATGAGACCTTATCTCATCCTAGCTAGCAACTAGCAATGATAGAGGAGATAATGCTCTCGATGTTAATAGTACTTGGACCTTAGTGAATTTACCTATTGGAAAAAAGGTTATAGGCCATAAGTGGGTCTTTACAATTAAAGTTAATCCCGATGGCTGTGGCTAGACTTAAAACTCGTTTTGTTGTTAAAGGCTATACCTAAACTTATGGTATGGACTACTCTAATACTTTCTTTCCTGTGGCTAAGTAGACATCTATTTGTTTACTTATATCTATGGCAGCTACTCACTACTAACCCTTACATCAATTGGACGTTAAAAATGTCTTCCTACATAGAGACCTATATGAGGAGGTTTATTTGGGGCAACCATTTGGGTTTGTTTCTCTGGGGGTTATGGGAAAGAGTGCCAGCTTCAAAGATCTCTATATAGTTTGAGATATAGTCCTCATACTTGGTTTAAAAAATTGTGTCAAGTAGTTGGATAGTTTTGAATGAGCAAGAGCAAGTCTCACCTTTCAGTCTTCTACAAACACTCTACATCTAGCATTATCATTCTTGTTGTGTACGTAAATGATATTGTTATTATTGGTAGTGATGTCATGCAAATTTCTTTCTTCACAGCTAGTTTTAAATGAAGGATTTAGGGGAATTAGAGTATTTCTTGGGAATAGAGGTGACCAGAAATAAGAAATGAAACTTCTTATCTCAAAGAAAATATGTACTTGATCTACTATCCGAAACTGGGAAATTGGTGCTAAACCATGCAGTGCTCCTACATCACCTAATTTGCAACTCATGAATGATGGAGATTTATTTGAAGATCCTGAGAAGTATAGGAGATTGGATGGGAAACTAAATATCTCATGATACCTTGTCCTGATATTGCTTACTTTGTTAGTATTGTAAGTCAATTTATGGCTTTTCCAATAGTTCATCATCGGGCCAATTTAGAGCAGATCCTGTGTTACATGAAAGGAGCTCCCAGATGAGATTTACTACATAAAAATTATGACCACATCCGTATAGAGTGCTTCTCAAATGCAGATTGGGTAGGATCTAAGATTGATCAAAAATCAACCACAGGCTATTGTGTTCTCGTTGGAGGAAATTTGGTCTCATGGAAAAGTAAGAAATAGAATGTTGTATCTCGCTTGAGTACAAAATTAAAATACAAAGCTATGGTACAATCTGTGTGTGAAATAATGCGGAAATATTAGCTCTTGTTTGAAATTGGCCTTAAAGTCTCAATGCTAGAAATTTAGGGTAATAACCAAGCTGTTCTTACAAAGCTATGGTACAATCTGTGTGTGAAATAATGTGGATATATTACCTCTTTACTGAAATTGGTCTTAAAGTCTCAATGCCAACAAAGTTATGGTAATAACCAAGCTACTCTTCATATAGCTTCTAACCCTGTGTTTTATGAACAAACTAACCATATTCAAATTGATTGTCACTCTGTTCGTGAAAAGGTACAACAAATTTTGGTTTCTACAGGATATGTGAAGACTGAGGACTAGCAAGAGGACCTTTTTACAAAGCCTTTAAATGGGAATGGAGTTGAATATCTTTGTAACAAGCTGGACATTATCAACATCCAAACTCCAGCTTGAGGGAGATTGTTACATATCATAGATATTACAAATTATAGAGATTTTAGATACAAGTCATAGGCTTAATCGCAAGGATATTGATAAACACCCAATTAAGCAAGTCTATACAAGGAAGTCCAAAAAGAATAAGAATAACATGTCACCAGCGTCACCAGCAAAACCATGAAGGGACAGATGGCAACAATTGAGAAGGCAGTTAATTATTACAGTAGCAATAAAAGGCACGTGAAGGAGTCTGTAGGGGGCATCTTTTGCGAATCATTGTAATTGTGTGTGGGATAGGATAGGCCCTAGTCTCCTTGGCTAGTGGATGTTTTGTTTTCTCGTACGATCACTGAATGCAAAAAGCGTTATTGCTCCTATTTATGCTCATTTCTCTTTGTTTCAATTCATTCTCCACTGAAAATATTCTGTTTATATTCAATTATGTAACAAAGGTATCAGAGCCTCGAATCCTGGCACTGTATGGTTAAAACGAGAATGGAGAAGAAAGTCGAAACATTAGAAAACATTGTGGGTAGTTTGGTGGATGATGTGAGTGTTCAAGCAGTAGGAAAACAGTTCCAGCACCAACCATTACCGGCTTGCCTCACTGATGTTATGGAGCTACATGTTTCTCCAAAGTCGGTCTTGGATATTCGAATTGCACTCGATGATTCAAGAGAGGTTCTCATCGAATGGAATGAATTATCAACTTATGAGCGCTTTTGGGAGAAGTTCCAGGATATCGAAGATCATTTCCCTGATTTCCACCTTGAGGATAAGGTGAAACTTCTGGCCGGGAGTATTGATAAACACCCAATTAAGCAAGTCTATACAAGGAAGTCCAAAAAGAATAAGAACAACATGTCACCAGCATCACCAGCAAAACCATGAAGCGACAGATGGCAACAATTGAGAAGGCAGTTAGTTATTACAGCAGCAATAAAAGGAACGTGAAGGTGTCTGTAGGGGGCATCTTTTGGGAATCATTGTAATTGTGTGTGGAATAGGATAGGCCCTAGTCTCCTTGACTAGTGGATGTTTTGTTTTCTCGTACGATCACTGAATGCAAAAAGCGTTGTTGCTCCTATTTGTGCTCATTTCTCTCTGTTTCAATTCATTCTTCACTGAAAATATTCTATTTATATTCAATTACGTAACAAATTACGATCCCTTGATTATAGGGATTATAATCCCTGATTAGTAGTAATATACATGTATATATATGACTCAATTCTATATATAACGAATCAAGTGAATTTCTTCTCCTAAGCTTATCAGAAACAACTTTTCTACTAGTTAGGGATAAGGTTGCGTACTTTTGGACTTTCGCAGACCCTGCATATCAACGAGACTCTCATTGGGATGTTGTAAGTTTACAAAAAGCAATACTGAAAAGTTGAATGTGCAAAAGTGCATATTTAACTACACTTATTCCACCTCATTTATGTGTATACCTATTTATGTTCAACAAAATTCACATGTAAATCCAAACTTACAATAAAAGAAATGGATCCTAGTTCTCACATAATCCATGTTTCACATTTAAATAAAATAAATAAGTTAACAAAACACATTTTAAATCTATTTAAGGACCAATAATAGGGTTGCAAACTTACAAATGCCTTGAATGCAGGCTTGAGAGCAGCCATTTCATAGATACAACATCCTAGATTGAAAACAAAAATATAACATGAATAAAATTATTCATCATAACCTAGTTGATTAATCAAATAAAAACCAACTTACCTAAAGACCATATGTCTGACTTTGAACCATACGGTATATCAGCAAGAAGCTCCGGACACATATAGCTAGGAGTTCCCACAACCTAGATAGATTACTCAATGCCCATTAATAACACCAAATATGTAAAGCTCTAATTGGAGGAACATCATTGGATCATATTTCTCACCGAAGAAGCAAGGTCATCAGAAGTCAAAATTTTTGCAAGTCCAAAATCACCTGCATAAGCATTGATCATGAGTATTCACATAGCTAGATATTATTCAAATTGCCTTGCAATTTGATCATAGGATCACTCACCTAGACGAATATCTTTATCTTTTGTCAAGAAGATATTAGAACACTGAAGGAATCATGAGACAATATCAGTACAACGTAGCTTCACACATTATAAAGGCAACATTTTTTAATTTGTGGACATTAAGAAGCTACTAACCTTGACATCACGATGAAGAATATGGTTCATGTGCAAGTAATCAAGTGCCATCAAAAGCTGAACGAGCCATTTACAGAGTTTCTGAAAGACAGTCAACCAAAAGTCAATTGATAAGGGCCTTTATTATGCAAGATTCTGGTTCCATACAAGTCACTAATGCCAACCTATTACAGCAATTAATTACAATGTTGCCAGAACAAAAAAGCATTGAAAAATAGAAAAATAAGCAATGAACACAACCTACCTCCTCTGGAAATAGTATACTGTTAGCTTTCTTTATAGCTTCTGCCCTATAAAGGAACGAGAAGAACATGAGTACAACATGTCCCCAATATGATTCAAGCAAAAACATTCGCCTAATTACATAGATCTTACTCTTGGCAAAAAAAAGAACTTACATGTCTCCTCCTTCACAATAACCTATGATGATACACACATAGCAACCCTGAGCAAGAAGTATCATTCACAATATTAGACCATTAATATGACAACTGATCTTGTGGGAACTAGGAGAATGTGAAGAAATCATAACCCAAAAATGTTGGGGATCTTTATCCATAGAAACAAACCAAAATGGCAAAATAAATGCATTCTATTGATGTCATCAACTATTAATAAAGTAACGATAATATCTTAAATTTTTTGTAATTAATGCATAATTGCCATCATATTTAAAATACCAATTTCATTCAATAACAGAGATTCTCAACTCATCCAAGCATGACATTGTCCTAGCCATTGGGAAATGAAGTAAATGAAATTCAAAAGGAGCATCTAAGAAAGCTTTAATTGTTACCATAATTGCAATTTCAACTAAAAATAACCTCAAGAATATAATTTTTTTCTAGAAAAGACAATTCCCAACATGAAAGATGCCCAATTTCTACTCAAGTTAAAAGAAAGCGAATGAGATCATCAAACCATTCATCAAACAATGAACAGTTCATAAACAAGAAATCAGATAAGTGGAATTATGCTTAAAGGTGTACTTGGTCAAATGCTGCAATGATTCGGAAAGATGAGTTGAAAACTACAATAAATTACAGTGGACTAGAAGTTGTCATGATCACATTTAAGTACACATGGAGCATTCATCAAGTGAAAACAAATAGGAAACAAGGAGATATTTTCCCAAGGTAGGGAAGGGGCTTTGAAATATAAAAGAACTAGCAAATATGATATGTAAATCAATATCATATTGGAAAAGTATACCTTTTCAACCCAAGAATCCTTATATTCAACAATAAATGGATTTATGATTCTTGAAATGAGCGCCATCTGCAAGGAACAGGACTGAATTTGAGGTTCGTGTATCCCAGTATCATTATACAGATTCAAGATCAAGAACAAGCAGTTATTAATGCAATCACACATTAACTATAGTAACATTTGTTAATATGCATTATATAGAGGTCCCAATATCCTAAGTTAATGTCATATCATCATTTCCTAAGACTATATTTCAATTTTATTGAAACAAAAAAGAGCAGGGCCAAAGGCATTACTTAAATTCCTTTTTCAACAGAAAAAATATGCCAGTACACATCTGTTTATATGAGGATTCTCAGTGCAAGAGAAAAAATTGTGGGACTCCAAACAAGTACAATGTGGGACAAAGCTATGCATTATCAGGATAAACTGGTCACAAATTATAGACATCTGGAGCAAGTTGGAGTTTACTATTCCAACCTCTTGATGTGCAGAACGGCGTGACCTATCGGTTTGACGAGCAAGTCGAATCTTTTTCAGCACATACCTTAATAATCAATGAAATAAAAGTTGGCATAAGATGGTAGGATAAATCTTAATTATTGTTCTTATCATTTTACATGGGCTTTTAAAAGAGAGTATGGAGAGTAGGGAGTTATGTTGATTCTTACTTCTTTTTCTCATGCTTATGTCTTACAAGAAGAGCCGAACCAAATGACCCTTTCCCAATTTGCTCCAGTATTTCATACTGCTCCATAGAGTGTATTCAACAATAATTTTCTTTATTTCCTGGACACATAAACAACATTCTATAAGTTGAATAACTAATAGTAAATTCAGGAATTACCCAGGAAATTCAGTAACCAAATCTACAATGAAGACAGGAAAAGACTGCACCGAGGCTACAACAAGAAGCTACATTATCGGAAAAGTTGATAAATGCAGCTCTTAAGTGAGAAAGATCATTGTAATGGAAGAGATGGAACTGCAGAAATATTGTCGGTTTCTCGAACGAAATTTTAAACCTCTGCTATAGAGTTTCCCCTGAATGGACAAGAGAAACTTTGCATGAACAATCACTTAAAACCTCAGTTGCACGACGAAAACCCAACAAGTCAGAACAGGAAAACCTTTCAATAGTCTCATTTAGTTGCCAATCAAAGCAGAGAAAAAGAACCGAACAATAGAATAAAAAATTAATTTACGAATTTCTCTATCTTGGAACCCACCACGTTCAAAACATAGCCACAAGCAACATCAGCTAAACCATTCAACTGATTCAAAAACTCATGACTCAGGTCCATGTATTCGACATCTCACCAACTCTTACAAGCCCTCTAGCTTTCAGTCCCCAGACATTTTCTTTACAACCAAGTGCCCTCATTGTCAAAACCAAGAGCCGGGAATGGGAGAGAGAGTAGGCAAATGAGTATCTAAACAAAAGGCGGCACTTAAGAAAACACACGTTTACCGGCTTAGCTCACAGCATTTCAAATCAAACAACTGAAAATAGCAACTAACTCCACAAATCTATAGAAACATACAATTAAATGAAGACAAAGACTATTAAGTTTAGAAAGATCCAGTCTTTGAGTAAGATCTTGAAGTAGAAATAAAGAGAGAAACAAAATGAAGAAGCCAAAAGCCAAATCTGCCGAAAAGAAAGGAAATGAAGGTTACCTGTAGGTGAAGGGAGAGAAATGGTTATCAAGTCACAGGAGATGACAATGTGAGCAGAATGCAGAAGAAGTAGAAGTAGAAGTCAACATTTGCAGGGGGGGACTGAGGAAACGACAACGTTTAAGTGGGAGTGGCTGAGGCGGAAGGAGGAGGTGAAAGAGGAAGCTGCAGAAGCTCACGAGACACTGGGGAGAAAAGTACAAATTTTGGTTGGACCACACCAGGCTTGAAGGTTCATGGACTTGGCAAGTGCAAATGTTTTATGACGAGCTTTACGTCTTATCCTTTGTGTGAACATAAGTCAAAAATAATAGGGACTAGCCAGTGGAGAAGAGAGGTCAAAACTCAAAATGCATGAATTGACTACCTTTTGCTTTGTGAAACTGACAAGTTCGAAGTTCGAACTCGCCTCAAAAGAACAACAAAGACTTGCACATAAAATTAATAAAAGTAAAATATGGTTGTTCCAGTTGCTTTTGTAAGAACAGAAGATGCAACAAGTGTGGATCCCACAGCTCTTTCCCTAGATCTGCAATCACGAGCCTAATTATCCGGCGCTTTATCTTCAACTCATTTCACCCTTTTAATTGCTGTCATTCACGCGTTACATGTCCGCTTCCCATCACCCCCACACCCCCCATTCCTTGTTAAAATAATAATAATGACAAGCAAAGGTTACAGAGTAGCTACACAGAACTATACGTATTGAAAGCCAAGCATTATACTCTTTAACGACCAGTGCGTCCAGTATTGTGTACACTCATGTATCCTCTGATTTCCATAATGATTATGCAACTGAATTGTTCTGCCGTTAGACTTTTGTATTAAAACATTCTAGCATTTCTTTCATTCCATGTAACTTTCACCGGATACGCTGTAACTAGGCTGCACGACCACTCGATTGTAGAGTCAAGATCAAGATACTTGATTTCATTACACCATCTCCTTGTAGATTCCCATCTTCCAGGTGCATCACGAATTAAAGCATTAGTGTAATGCATACTTCCACGTACTATTGACAAATGCACATTAAAAAACAAGTATTTAGTACTTTCATCAGCTTTCCAACAAAGAAACCTATTAGGGATATTTAGGAATCTCTACAGCTTATCCAAACTTATCTTTTATAGCTAGCCATAGGCAGAATGAAATTGATTGTGCCAAACGACTTTGTGCCCGAGAATCTTGGTATAGTGTTTTTGCATGAACTTCTTGTAAGATTGGTTGCTAAACTTGTCATTTCTTGAATTCTTCCATCTAATAATCTTCCTCTTCGCTCAAGTTGGTGTGAACAATTTCTTCACAAATGGGTCTAGGGATAGAGCTTTGTATAAAGATTTGTTTGTCAATTAGTGTATTAGCTATAGTTGCTTTTTACCAATAACAAGTTTAAGACGCTCCATTTCTTGCAATTTATGAAGAGGACCAAGAGATGTCCAATTGTCAAACCAAAAATTGGCTTGCTTGCCATATCCATTGAGATAAGTGAATTCATTCATCAACGATTCCCTAGTCTTTAGAATGGCTTTCAGGTTTGAAGAATAAATAGATTTAATCTTTATGTTCCATATGTTGCTATTTTTTTATATGGATCTCATAAATCCATTTATATCACAAGGAATGTTAGTCAGTTAATAACCTCCATAACCTGTTGGACAGCATTGTCCATTAGTTTGAGAGTCCCAAACCACCTTTATCCTTAGGTAAGCATACCTATTTCCATTGCATCCGAGCTCTTTTGACACTTTCATCATTCCCATTCCAAAGAAACTCGCCACACATCATCTCTGTTGATTTGATTACTCTTTTGGGTATAACAACATATGTAGACCAAAAAGCATTGACCGAATTTAGTGCAGATAAGATAAGCACTGATCTTCTAGCTGTAGAAAGTAATTTGGAACTCCAATAAGAGATTCTGCAGTTGATACAGTTAAAAAGTTTATTCAAATCTCCGTATGTATGGCTGGTAGCTAAAATGGGAATTCCTGAGTATAATATAAAAAGTGTCTGTAGTTTGAAACCAGTGATAGTTTCAATGACAGATTGCTTATTTATAACAAATTTTGATGAATAAAAGCAACTCCTGAAAATATATAAAACTATTTGAATTGGCCTCACACAACAGTTTAAGCTATTATGGTGAAATGGTTACTTAACATGGTATCAGAGCCTTTATGATCAAACGGTCATGAGTTCGAATCCTACCACCCACCTATTCTAATTAAATTAAGCATAACGTAAAGTAGGCCTATACAAGTTTCAAGCCTAAAGGGCTTTCACTTGAGGGGGTGTATTAGAAAATATATAAAACTATTTGAGTTGGCCTCATACAACAGCTTAAGCTATTGTGGTAAAATGGTCACTTAACATCCTGGAACAATTGGTTTCCAATCTAGACATCTTGTTAAAAAAATTTCGAGCATTCATAACTGTTGATGCAGAACTCTGATAAGCATTGGAAAGGAGAATGAGATCATTTGCAAAACAAAGATTAGCAATTCTTAGCTTCCTACATATGGAATGAGATCTGAAATCTTTGGTTCTTTAACCCTATGGACCATAAATCTGGCCTTTGTTGAAGAATTCTAGAATGGCATCAGGTCCTTAATAGTTCCACAAAACCAACGAAAGCAATTTATACATACATATGTCAAATGATTAACCAGAACAATATGCCAATATCATTACTAGAATTTATTTTGTTTATGTCACATGTACATGATTTTTTTTGTATTTAATTGTTGACAAATAAGTTACCACTAATATAAACAAAAAGGGGAATCAAATCATTGCAAAATATGTATCCCATCTAATCAAGGCAGTTAGTAGTGGCTCATAATTTCAATCATCAATTCTCACATTTTAAATGTTTGTTTACGTAATATAGAAACTCTATTCCATATTGTAGGTGATTACACTTAAATATTTAAAAAGACATTGATGTATTTTTTTACAATTGAATCTTACTATTAACTTGTTTATTTTTATATTTTGATCTCTTCATTTACAAACGTTACACAAATTTTAAGCTGAAATAGTTTGACATATGAATATGTATGGATGTAGCATATTTTAGCACTCATTTTTAATTCAAAAGATTGACTTTTTTTAATTATATGTAATGTTCACAAATTAATTTGCACTGATCTTAATAAATTAGAAAATTGGAAAATTTAAAGCTTGATTTTTGCACTAAAATTTAATTTAGATTTATACATTTGAAAGCGCTCAAAGAGAACTTCAATATTTTTAAATTGTTAATTTTAAATTTTAAATTGAAAAATCTTAATTTTTATCTGATTTATATTTATATAATTTTAGGAATTAATCTTAGCTAATAAAAGAGCCCACAATACTATACCTCCCTCTTTTAAAAATTCAATCCATTAATCTGCAATCATCTTCAAAAATTATAGTTTGTACAAAATTTTAAGATTTTTTAAATATCTATGTTAGACCCTAAGAGGGGTATTAATTATTCCATTTGCAATCACCAATCTTTCATTATGAATCTTAAGAATGTGCTCCTTCTCATCTAGCCTCTTGCAATATATAACTTAAGTCAGTAACATAACCAAGGATTTTAATCTTTCTAATCAAAGTCCTCAACTCTTCACATATCTCATTGCATTTTGGATGTGTTCGACTCACTCTATAAATAAATCCTTTAAGTGACTTATGTGTTAAAAAGACAATTAGAGGATTTAATTATTTAATAAATTGGCGTATAGGCTTTTAACCGATTATAACAGGAAGTTACAAATTTGATTGATAGTTTGCAATTTTTTAATTGTATTAGGGTTGTCTCAGCCTAATAAGTTTTATCTTCTCATAAAAACACCACCATGTATGAAAAGTGAGATATAAAGTTTGGGAAAGAGAGATTGGTTAAGGAACTTACATCTATGAATCGTTTCCATATCACTTAACCATGGAGAAAGGTTAGTATTTAGAAACACTTTCTTTGTATGGGAATAGAATTCTGAATATAAATGTACATATTTGAGTTCTATGAATTTCAAAATCTTATCGTGTTTTACAAATTATGCTTTCATGTGGTATCAAGGCTTTATTATAAGAAATTTATTCTTTCATGTTGTAAAATATTTTTTATTTTTAATTTCAAATTTTTTTAAATTTCAATTACTCATAATTTGATGTTAATGAATTGTAATGTTATAGATAAATTAAAACTCATTGGTATAGAATGTTTTTGAAATCGGTTAAAGGTGGTTTGTTTATTTTATAGTTAATGAGAATGAATGTATGTAATGCATATATATAATTAGTTGTATTTAGATATACAAAAGATAGTAAATATTTCTAGTTGATGTATGAGTGATTACCAAATTATGTATATATTAGCATCATTATGTGTTGTATGGTATATTAGTATATTGCTCAAACGTAAACATTAATATACAATTTATGAAAATCATTATATGTTGTATGGTTTGTTAATGGATTGCCCAAAGGTTAACATGAATATATAATTTATGATTTTTTTTGAATTTGTGTAGCATGTTGTTATATGACTCAAAGCATTAATGCTAAGTTTTAATTTGTTGTAGTAACTATTACCATTCATCTAAATCTCGCATCTGTTATGATGTTTAATAAACTAAACTTTTTCGAATCAAGTGAAGAAATCTAGTTCTATCTTGGGGTTATGGACCTGGATTTGTCATTTAAAATTGATAAAGTAGATGGTTTTAATGTTTTTATATTGATGAGGAGAAAATTATTTTAACAATTAGGAAAGACAAAATGGATTTAGTAAGATGTATATGAAGATGACAATTGCTGAAAATATTAAGTATGTGTTTCTCAAAACTAAAAGTGTTAAGGAATTATTCAAGTTTTTGGAAGAGTGCTCCCTCTTCTCAAAACTAAAAGTGCTAACGAATTATTCAAGTTTTTAAAAGAGCCCTCTTAGTATACTGATAAATCTCTTATTGAGACTCTTATAAGTACGTTGGCCACCATCAAATTTGATGGACCACGTACTATACATGAACATGTCAATGAGATGAAAAACAATGAAACGAGACTTAAGTTTTTAGGAATGAAAGCTTCCTTTTACATCTCATTATCGTTTAAGTATAGGCCTTTCCAAATAAACTGTAATAATATGAAAGAAAAACAAAATATGTATGAGTTGCACAATATGTCAGTTTAAGAAGAGACTAGACTCAAGAACTAAGGAAACCACTCCATTAATTATGTCAAGAATCAAGGAGTTAGTAAGAAAGGTGAAAAGAAGCATTAGAAGAAAGTGAAGGGACCTGAAAGTTAGAGGGAATCCTTTTAGATCTATAAAAAGGAACATGATGAACACAAATGCGATTTCTGTAAGAAGGTTAGGCATTTCCAAAAGGAATGTTCTAAACGTAAGGCATAGTTTGAGAAGAAAGGTAAGCCTAATGCTTATGTATATTTTGAAACAAACCTTGCTAAAGTTCCTTTTAATACTTGGTGGATTGATTTTGGTTATACTACTTATATTTCTAATACCTTGTATAGATTCCTTATAACCTAAACCACAAGATCAAATGAAGGACTTGTCTATGTGGGCAATAAAACAAGAGTTTCAATGGAATGTGTTGGGACTTATCGCTTAATCCTATACACTGAATATCATTTAGACTTATGTGAAACTTTTTATGTACCTAATATATCTACGAATTTAGTATCTTTATCCAAACTTAATAGATCATGATACTCATTTAAATTTGGAAGTAGTAGTTTTTGTTTATACAGACATAACCACTTGATTAGTAGTAGTGTACTATGTGATGGTTTATATAAATTAAACCTTAACATTGTTTATGCTAAAAGTTTATTGACTTTGAATCCTGATATTAGTATCAAACTTAGTTTGATTAATGATAGATCTGCTTATTTGTGGTATAGGCCTATAGGACAAGTTTCCAAAGAACGACATCAAAGATTAGTAAAAAATAAAATATTTCCTAAATTGGATTTACGGATCTTAACATTTGTGTGGATTGTATTAAAGACAAACAAATAAAACACATATTAAAGAAAGAAGCCATAGGAAGTACTCAACTCTTTGAAAGAAATCACACTGTTTATGGACAATGTGCTTAATTTCAATAAAGAAAAATATTTCATCCCTTTATAGATGATTATTCATATTGTGGATATATCTATTAAATACATGATAAATATCAAGTTGTAAATACATTTAAGATTTATAATAATGAGGTTAAAAGGTAATTAGACATAAAGGTGAAAATAGTTAGGTTTGATAGAGGTGGTGCATATTATGGTAAATATGATGAAAGTGGTTAAAATCCTAGTCCTTTTGCTAAATTCCTTGAAAGATATGGTATTTGTATGCAATAAATAATGCTAGACACACAATAACAAAATGTTGTGATAGAATGGTGTAAAAGAACTTTGTTATAGATGGTTAGGAGTATGATGTATAATTCATCTTTACCATTTCTTTGTGGACATATGCTGAACCTGCATGTTTGAGGTTGCAGGTATAGATTAGATATAATAATCCATATGAAAAGATTTTGGATTCAAGAATAATCAGCGACCATTTCATTGGTTATCCAAAGAAGTATAAAGTGTTTATATTTTATTGTCCTAACATATTATCAAAACTGTGGAAACTAGGAATGTTAGGTTCATTCAACATGGTGAGAGACTAGTGGGAATGTCAAATATAATGCAGCCTGACTTTGGCCGGGGTTGACTGGGCCATGCGCTTTGACAGTTTGGCCCGATGGGAAGGCACAAAATGACATTGTTTTGTCATTTTTTTAAAAAAAATTAAAAATATAAGGTGGGGCCAGGTTGGCCTAACTTACAAATCCTACTAGAAATCATTTAATTAATACATGTAATTTAATTTTAAAAAACTACTTATAAACAGAGATAAGTGAACCAATAGTTGATGAGTAATATAATAGTAAATACTTACCCTATTATCATATTTGATGTCATGATTTAATAAACTTAGAAGGTATTTATCATCTAACTCTTTTAAGCTAAAAATCACCTATCCTTAAGTTTTTTAACCCATAACTCTACCAAGTTAACACCTATTGAATGCATTAAGATTTGTGAAATTTTGTATCGGTCAGTCTGTGGTCGAGCTAGGGACGACTCAAACCTAGCATGGCCTATTGCTATCCCGAAGAATCTTCAGGGAGGGCATATTGAAAGGATTTGAAATTTGTTAAGAGATGTATGGGTCATTGTTCAGTCCAATTATCAAACCAGGAACTAGTTCGTTCCCTATTGCCTATTATGTGTTTGATTTCCATCCCTACTTCTTCTCTTAAGCTAAAAATATATTTTGTTACTAAAGAGGAGTTAGATAAAGGCTTTTTTTCCCAGAAGTTTGCATCTCATATATATTCTTCATTCTTCCACTTTACCCATGAGGTTTCATTATCATTGTATAGACTCCAATCCTTTTTGCCATTAGTGCCTTATTTGTAGCTCTAAGATATTTTAGTTCTAACCTTCCTTGGCTTTTAAGTGTATAGACTTCAGAACATTTGACTTTTGAAAAACTCTTCAAGTTGGCTAATCCACTCATATAAAGTTCCTAAATAACCTTTCTATATCTTTGATAATTCTAATAGGGATAAAAATATGATAGCTCTAGTATACGTGCATTTCATTAAGAATAGATTGTATCAACTAAATTCTACTCGCATAAGAAAGTGTTTTAAAACTCCAACTTGAGGTTCTTCTGTGATTGAATCAGAAAGAAGTTTACAATCTTGATATGAGAGTCTTAAGTCTAAGATAGGTATTCCTAAGTATTTGAGGGGAGCTGTTGATAATTGTAAGCCTAAAATTTGGAAAAGAGACTAAGTGATGTTATCAGAGTTTTAGAGATAAAAATTGACTTTTTGCCTTTTTATAACTAGTCTAGAAACACCATAAGTGTACCTAATCCATCAAGTAGTAGTTGGATAGTTTTTTTTTTATCATCTTTACTAAGCAACCAAAGATCATCCACAAATGATAGGTTGATAAGTTAGATCTAATTGCACTTGTAGTGGAATTTGAAAGATCTGTTTTGAGCTATTTTATAGTTTAGCAACCTTGTGAGGACTTCAATTGCTACTGAAAAAAGATTTGGAGAAATAAGATCACCTTGTTTGATACATTCGTTTATATTGTAAAAAGATTTGGAGAGATATGATCTTCTTATCTAATACATTTAACACATTTGAAGTAGGTTATTGCTTCTCCATTGACTAGAACATTGTAGGTTGGAATAAATATGCATTGGTGGATCCATTTGTTGGGAGGGAATTAAAAGCATTGGGAGTATTCAACATAAATGACTAATTGAGGGTGTCAAAAGCTTTTGTGAAATCAATCTTCATGGCATAACTTTTCAATACTTTTATTTGAAAGATAATCCTTAAATACTGCTTAAGCAATTAGTAAGTTATCCAATGCTCCTACCTACAATAAAAACATTTTGAGAAATTTTCATCAGAGAGTTCATTAGAGGTTTGAGCTTTAGAGTGAGGATCTTTGATATAGTTTTGTATAAGATGTTACAGCAAGAGATAGGTTTGAAGTCTTGGAAAGTGCAAGGATTAGGTTTCTTGGTAATAAGGTAGAGGAAAGTCTTGTTGAGTTCTTTGATAAAGATACCAGAGTTGAAGAATTCCTTGATCATTCTACAAATATGAGTTTCTAAGAGATGCCAAAATTTTTGAAAGAAAAGACAGTGAGGCTATCAATCACTAGAGATTTGTTAGGATTAAAGTTGAAGAAGACATTTTTTATCTTAAAATTGGTTATAGGGTCAAGAAGAGAGTTTGATTAGTTTTGGGAAAGGAAATGAGGGATGAATTTAGAAAGGATTTCAAAAGATATTAATAAAGGAGATTCAGATCCTAAGGAGGAATGGAAATGAAGGAAGGCTAGATGTTTTAGTTTATCCTGTTTAAAGATAAAAGTATTTATTCATCTAGGATCCCTAAGATTTTGTTATAGTTTCTTTTAATTTAGATAGATATACAGAAAAAAGCAGAGTTGGTGTTTCCCTCTTTGATCCTGTTAGTCCTGACCTTTTGTTTAAGGAAAGAATTGTGCATTTCAAGTAGATAGAGGTACTAGTTAAGGAATGAATTTTCTTTTTCTCTTCATTTAGCTTAATCTTAGCTAGCTCCACCTCTTTTTTGATTCTAGACTTATACTTTTATTTTTGAATCCTTTTAAGTTCACCCTTAATAGTCTTCAATCTTGAAACCAATTTGTAAGCTTCATATCCTTCAATTAGAGTGTTGAGGATTGTTTTAATGAGATCTTTAAATTCAACATGATTAAAGAATCTAAATGGAGTTTTTAATTCTCTTGTGTGCTATTCAATGTTGATTTTCAAAGTTGTATGGTTTGAAAATACGTAATTGTTGAACCAGACTATTGAGTTTGGAAATTTCAATATCCAATCTGATTTCACCACCCTTTTGTCTAGTTTCTTCCTTATGAACTGTTTATTTTCTTGCTTTTTATTCCAAAGGAAGAGATTTCTTCTAATAGTGAGGTCTAATAAACTTGAGTTAATTAGGCATTCTCTAAGGTCTTTATCTATTTTTCCTATTGTATTACTTGGACCTTTAGTTTCATAGGAACACAAAAATACAGTTGAAGTCACCTAACACTATCCAGCGTTCTTTGATTGTTTTTGCGATCTCCTCTATATCCTCTCATAGTTTCTTCCTTTGAAATGCACAACTAGCTACTTATATAAAGTGATGTGCAACTTGTCTTTTAGTAAGGTTGAGTAGATCTCTATGTGGATAAACTGGTTAAATTCTTTGTGAAAATGATTTGAATTGTTGTCAGTTTATAGGCAAAAATGATTATTCCAAGTCTATGAGAGGAATGATTGGAGATAGTGCTCTATTGGTTTCCTAAGAAGTTTAGGTATTTATTCAACACTTTTTTAACTTTTGTTTTCAGCAAGCCTGCGATGGATCGATTTTTCTACTTGATGAATTCTTTTATAACTTGTTGTTTCATGGGGTAGTTCAAGCCTTAAGTATTCTATGCTATTAACATGTTGTAGAAAGGTTTAATTAACCCTTCTTTTTCTAGGTTCTACTTAATCATCTTGTATTATTTCATTGCTTTTCCTCCTTATATGTTGCTTGAGTACAATTTTCTACGAATATGATTTTATGACATCATTATCTAAATTCTTATGTAATTGTTGTTGAGTTTGGGAAGGAGAATATGGTGGTTTCGGTTGGGAAGTTGATTAAGGTATTGGGTTGTGTTTTATTTTGGAGAGGACTTTATTTTAAGTGTTAAGGGGGAGATTTAGGTGGGAAGTTAGTCTAGGAGTTGAAGTAGGTAGGTTACTTATCATTGATGGAGTTTCTTCAAGTTTTGTGATTCGAAGGTCTAGCTCGGTTGAGGAGGAGGGTGAATTTTCTTTATAGTGTATGAGGGAGGGGAATTAGGATTCAAGGAAATATGAATGATATGTGGATATACTCTTTTGGTTATAGAAGGGGTTGCTTTGGGCTCCCAAATCTTTTCTTCTTTTAAATGATTTAGGTTCTAAGGGTAAGATATAGAAATAATAGTTATTTTCATTTCTCCGTATCTTCGTAGCATTCAAACATTTAGAACCTTAGGGAGCTTTGCATTCCCATCCACTTCTATTCAAATTTTTGCAAAGCCAATCATTCTTATATAGTTGTTGTTTGTTCAAGTCTAAGAGAATTATCAATTACATTGGCTAGGTAACTTACAATGGAAATAATGTTGATGTAACATAGGCAAAAAAAAATGAAACGTATTTATGTTGGTATGTCTATAACTGTCCGTATGGTTGCTGTCTTCAGTAGCTAAAGATAGAACAAAACAGAACAGAACGGAACAGAAATTAGAGACAGTAGGATGTTTGGTTGTGGTAGACATAACAGAAAAAACTGTTCCGTCTTTAGGACAGAATGTGTTTGGTTGCAATGGACAGAACGTAAAAATTGTGTCAATGACAAAAATGTCCCTGATACTTAAGATGATTAATAATGTGTTATGAATTGATAAGTTTATTACGAATGAGAAGTTTTAGTTAAAAAGTGGACAAATAATAATAATAACAATTTTAAATTAAGATTGAATAATAATAATAATAATAATAATAACATTTATTACTGATATTAATAATAATAATAATAATAATAATAATAATAATAAAGGAATATAGTGTTATTTAACTAAATTTAAAATATTTCTAAATTATAAGAAAATTTTATTTTTTAATTTCTTAAGAAATCATATTTTTTTAAAATATATTTAAGAATATAAACAAAATATAGAACATCCATCAAATGCCAATAACTTGATTAGTGTTCATCTCTAGTTGAGCATTTTAAGAGTAAAAGATAAAAACTTTTGTTTAACAAATTTTACAAAAACTTTATAGTTTTTAAAATAATTGAAATATCATTAATATGGTACTTATCTTTTATATTTTTAATTTAAGAAAATTATAATAAAGATTTCAATTTTGGTTGAACTACGAAGAAATCGCAAAACCTAGGGATTTCAATTAGTAGATAGATCTGAAATAAATGAATGAGTAATTTTATTCATAAACAAAGATGGTACATATATCACCACTGTACATAATAATAAAACGGTGACTGCCACTATATAAAACTAAACAGAACCTAAACCTATGCAATAGAAGTTACGAGCTATACAACACCCTATACAATAGTCTATACAATGCAGGATAAATACAGAGAAAGGATACATTTCTACAAATCCTTATTGTAATTTGTTGTAATTTGCTACATCTCTGCATCATACACAATTCAGGTTTTTGTAAATATTCCAAACAAATGTGAGCTAAAACACGTTTCCTTGAATGAGAACTAGCTAGCTAGAGCTTTCCAGGCTGAAAAGGGACCGCAAACCATGAAGAATAACAATCAGCAGAAATATGTCTGCAACTTCTGGAATTTTTCAAAGCTACCTGTAGAAGAAACTACTTTTCTGGTTTCCTGCTTTTTGTTCCTTTTCTGGTGTCGGGTCGATTCGGCTTTAGATAACCAGCAACATTCCTCATCTGCAGCACATACACTTTCCATCAGTCAAAAGTTGCAACTCAGAAAAAGGGAATACAACGAGAAGTACTTGGGCAAACCTTTTGTTTCTTATCTTTTTGGTTCTCTTCCTTTTTGTTCTTCTTCTTCTTCTTCTTTT
>JANIPM010000231.1:30608779-30620840 GCA_027478405.1 Erythroxylum cassinoides
TTCAACATACATTCATAGCATTAATTACATAATAGGTTCAACATACATTCTAAACAAACATCTAAGCATTAATATTTAGGCTGACATATTTGGTTTAACATACATTAACGCCTTAGAATTTAGAAATAATTTGGTTTAGAACCATCCCCACAATGATTCCAATGACTAAGAGTAGAAATGTATCAGCCCATGCCATGTTTGGCTGCACAATACGAACTTGACTAGCTTATTCATTTGGGAGAAGTGCGGATGGAATCGGAATAGAAGATGGTTCACTGACAATAGGAGCAATTTCTGCAATGCGACAAGCCAGCCTATATTTGATCCATCACATATGCACTTTGTGCTTCCACCAATGTTTGATATCCCATGAATCGAGCATTAGGAAACCCCTCAATGACCAATTTCACATCTTCCCAATTGGTAAAAATATCAACTTGTCGTCCAGTAAAGACAACATAAAAGTTATATCTGACCATATTTAGGTACCTGAAAATGAATCATATTATCGTCATTCAAACATGCAGAAAAATGGAAAACATTAAGAAGTTCTAATAACCAAGCATTGATCATAAATAGTCAACTGAAAAACAAAGTCAACACAAAGTCAACATCACAATCCTAGTTTCAAAACAGTAAAAATCCATCCTCTCATATAAAGCTACTATAAAGGTAGTAGCTTCACAAAAATATCAAGTCAAACATCTTGACTAAGTCAAACATTTTCATCTAATAGGCTCCTGACATGTACTAACCTCTGTTCTTCATTTAGATCCCAGAAAAGATTCGCAGTAGAAACATCCGATGCGAATATCCTTCCAATCTTGATGACTTCTTGAGTGGAAAAGCCCAACTTCCCTATCTCATCACCTAGCCTTGTCCCATGCAATCCTACAATGGCATCAGCAACGATCCTAGCACTTTCTTTCCCACTGTCAATCGCAATAACGAAAGAGGCAGCAATGTTTTCTAATACTTCGATATCCCTCATCTTCCTTTTGCCTTTGTTCTGTCGGATTCCGTCAGTGTTGCTCGAAGAGGCGACTGAACCAAAGACATTGGCTGAAGTAGTTGCAGGAGGAGTGACCAATGGGGTCGTGGGATCAAATTGGGATGCAGACGCTATTGGATCAGCTGGTCCTTCACCTTCAGTGTCATCAGTTTCCAGCTGAGCAACAGCATCTGCAGCATCCTGGGCACCTGCCCCCGTTGCTCTGTCTCTCCCAAAAACAAACTCGAGTCTTGGGTAAAGTGGGAAAGGCTTGCCTGGAGTATAAAACTTGTTGGGGTGCCCCTGGGAAAAACATCAGAAAACGTCAGCCTTGCAAACTTCTCATTATAAAGATAATTTAATAAACAAACAACAATTAAAAAAATTACCCTCATCCATTCATCCAGGACTTGCTTGCTGTCTACTTCAACACATTGCTTGCTTTCGTTCCAACCGAAGCCACTGCAATTTAACATGTCAAAGGCTGTCTGATATTTATCCTTTAACCTCTTGTGTTTATTTTTGACATGCCTCCTCTCAATGCCACAACCAGGAAACTTGTCCTGCATCATTCTAGCTAGCAGTTGGAAAGTTCCAGGCTTTAACTGGCCATTATCAGCTCTGTGACCAGCAACAACAACCTCCTCCATAAAGGTCACAAATGCATCTGTTTCAGCTTCAGTCCAAATCCTTGACATGGCACCTAAACCAATATGACCCATCCAATATTTGAGAAACTTAAGTTCATATTGTTGAAGTCAACCAGGATCAAATGTATACAAAGATAGTAGAACCATGCCAATCTCCAACTTACTAATGGGTCTTTCTCCCTCATTATAAACAAAATGAGATTTAGCATAACCTCTTCCTCCCTAGTAGTTGCATATAATTTACTAGCTTCACCTTCATCCAATCCTAGAATAGCATTAATCACTACCACCATTGTGTGTGGACTAACGTTTCCCTATCCTTATTATGATTAATGGGCATGCAAATAATCGACAATAGTAATTTGACTTTCATAATTTTCATTCTTCTAATTTGTAATAACTTTCACAGTGGCTACGGCCATCAATACTTAGAAACATCAGGTGTGTAGTATTGTTGTTTGGCTAACATGTATCCTCGTATTGTTGTTGATGATTTCTTGCCGCTGCGAAGCAAATGACAGACTACAAAAGATGGATGGTTTTGTTCTATATCATGAAAAGTTTCTAATGGGGAATGAATATGTGGACACATAATACTATTTCAATGACTTTAGCCCTCCATATTTCAATGAGTCAAATGCCAAACTTGGGACTCCAAATCCTGACCTCCTTGAAATATGGAGGGCTAGACTCATTGAAATATGGAGGGCTAGATATTCGTTTGTAATATCTATGAATTTTCATGAATGAAACTAATTTCGACACAATGCCCAACATATGGCAGCAAGGTACAAGAAGAAAATATAACAACTCAATCTATACTGAATTCCAAATTTATCAGTAGCACAAAAGTTGGAGGAAACCAAATTCAAGACATGACCTAATTAATGAATCAAGTTTTTATGAATGAAGTTTTTTTTTTTGGAGTAGACAGGAGAGGATAATAATGTTCTACAATGACAACTAGGGTGACTATTTCACAAGGAATACTCAAAGCTCTAGCATTCACTCTCTTCGGATATTGCCTTAAATTGTATTCATTTTCGACATTACGTTTATTATGCCTCCAAGCTTATGTTCTTAATATATTTGAAACATGATATTGAAAATGCAGAGGTATTGTTTTTCAAGCTTATGTTCTTAATATATTTCAAACATAATATATTTCAAACATGATATTCAAACATGTTTTAGGGGCTGTAAACATGGTCTTGATGAATAAGTTAATGACTTAAAGGCTCCAACTTATAATGACGAAGAGGTAATGATGTATCACTCCGTAGTAATGGGTTTTACTCAAGTGAATGGTTAGAGGATGAATTATTTGAGAGGAATGGCTCAATCTTTGAGAGGAAGCAATGCTTAGCTAAAGACAGCTAAAACATTATTCCTTAATCTTCTATTATATCCCTACATTCGTATATAACATTGTATAACATTGACCATTGTGTGATCTGTGGCAACTCATCAATTACATTGTCAACTAATTTACTTTGCATAATCTATCCCCACCAACAAACAATACGAATATGAGCCATGTTCCATAGTTCATGACACTTCAATACCTCCATAAATCATTATGCATTAACTACCAAAAGCAATTCACTTAAGTATATATGTATCTTCCTCATCTTTACTGTGAATTTCAAACATAATATCAGTATATACTGCATGGAAAAACAGGGATGACACACAGCATATATAATTCACACAGCACAACGCATTATCCAACTCAGAAACATTCACATTCATTACATATGTTCACACAACAGCAACATATCAAATTCTACAGTACATAACGCATTATCCAAATTCAGTAAACAACAACATACATACCTCACAAACGATACAGAAGCAGCACTTGCAAGAAATCACAAAACCAATGCAACCTATCCCGATGGACAAGACCCCAGGAATACTACACAGAAACAAAGATTAATCACAATTGATTAAAAATAAGCGTTAATCAATTGGGAAACCCACAACAATGTAAAGAAAACATCATGAACATTATGCTAAATCCCAGAAATTGAACCCAAGCGTCAACAAGATCAGTAACAACTTCAATGATCGTATTGAAGATCTGCAAACCCCAATAATGGCCGCAACTTTCCACAGAAAACAAATCCACATACAAACCACAACCATACCTCCGAAGGTCTCCATTGCCCAAATTCTTCCTCCATTTTCGAACCAGAACAGTGGAGTCCTTCGGAGGTACGCACAATGTTAGGGCAAATAACAAATTCTTACCCGTCGAAGAAGACTCCTTGCGTGAGAGAGACTTGCCAACCGTTCCACAGAGAGGAATCGCAAGAAAGCCCAGCGTGCGAGTGCGAGAGACGAGGCTTTGTCTCTGATGGGAAGGAGGACGCGAGAGAGAAACAATCTCCAAAAATCGGTCTTCGGAAGATGGGAACGAGGACGTGCGAGAGAGAAAAGAAATAATAACAAGAAGAATAGTAGAATCACAACGAGATCGGAAGTTGGGAAGGACGACGCTGTGGACAGAGAAGGATTCTTCACAGAGGGCTTGGGGTAATTGTGGGCGACGTCTTATTTTCAGCCGATAGACAGGGACAGCAAAGTCTCTGTTCAACGGTTTCGCGATTAACAAAATTTCTTGTCCCTGTCTATCGGTGACGGAGGACAAAAAAATGAAAACACTAACCAAACGTCTGCGGTGGACAGGATTATTACGTCCTGTCAACTGACTCCAGTCCCAGTGACAACAACCATACGGGGGGTAAAGAAAAAAAAATTCTTGTCCACCCAAAACAGACATTTGTCCACATCGGAGACGCCGCATCCCACAAAGAGCCCCTCGTTGATGGCCATGCATTTGTTAAGAGGGCCCAATCTTCTTCTCTTTGAATAACTTCAAAAAGATTTGTAATCTCCTGCACATTGTTTGGTAATTTTGTAACGTCTGTTTGACACTTTTTAATTGAGGCTTATTTTCTTACATATCTTGATTCAAAGATAATTTATAATTTTAAAAAATATTAATCCATCATTTATCCACGAGAAGGGATCTCTTGCATCATATCATGGTTGACGATAATGGTATTGACTCCGATGTCAAAGTTGAGGCTATTTGCTTCCCTACCCAACTTGTACGACTGCCTCCTTCTGCCTCATAAATATTATATATATATTTAGCCTCTAATTTGCGGTCCTACACTTATCCACTTGCCATCTCAGACCCACGTCAGATCAAACTTTTAAATTAAATTTTATCAAAACATAAAAAAAAGAAAAGACCAAACAGCATCTCAAGTTTCAGACAAAACATTTCTATAAGGGGAGGTGACTCTCACAGCTGAAGCTTCTCCAAAACCGAGTCAAGCACAATGGACAGAGTTTTCTTAGTTGAAGGGATCCCCAAAATGAACCGCAGCGATTCCGAGTGGGCTTTTCAACGATTTCTCCAAGAAGCCGGCTCCGACTCCTCGTCTGCAGGAAACGACGTCTTGGAGATCGAGGATCATGCTTCTTGTATGACCACTGCATCCTCTTCGCGTAATGCCAATGTGACGCCTCCTACTATTTCGGTGGGCTCCGACGAATACCAGGCCTTTCTTAAGACTAAACTCAACTTAGCATGCGCTGCCGTTGCTCTGTCTGGGGTAAAACTTTTTTTCTTTTCTTTTCAGATCAGCTTATAACTATATATATGTATTGCTTTGTTTCATTTTCTCAATTTTCCTCTTTTGGGGAATAGAGGATTTACAGGGAAATTAGATGGACTTACCAGGTGCTTGTCCAGTTAGATGGGTACCAAGTGGCAGATTTTTATTAGTTTTAAGTTGTTACTTTCTAGCTTTTGGTCTGCTCAGCATCCAAAACAGCCACGATTAAACTTTTTGATCGGTTGGCTTGTTTTGCAAATGTGGACAACGAGTGAACAGGGTTCCTCACGTTCTCATGTCTTCAGAATACTGCATATGTAGACCCTTTTCCACATGACATACTTCTATGGAAAATAAGGTCAGAAGAGGACAAAAACTAATAATTTCTAGTCTGAGATTAAAGACCAATGATGTTTTTGAGGACTAAATTTGAAAAGAGCTGGTAATAAAATCCCAGAACTTGTGCATGTCAGTAGTGAGTTACAATAACATACATTCACGTGTATGACAGGATCTATTTGCGTAATCGACATAGATGCAATCTGATCTTGTAGTTCAGTTTATGATGGATGTCTATTCGGTCACACTTGTCAATACCGTACTATCAAAATTGTTCTATGAAGCTCTGCATGAGTATTTACTTTATTACCTATCTTCTGTTTTACTTGTTCTTGCTTCGGAAATTTTAGAACTTTTTCTTGATTTTCTTCTTAGGCCGATATGTTTTTTGCTAACTCAATATTCTTTTATTTCCACCAGGCATCTTTTCTGAAACCTGAAGAGTCTCCAGCTGGAGCTGATAGTGCATCACAAGCCTCAATTACTTCTCAACTCCCATCTAATGCTCCTCTTAAAGGTTTTCCCTTCTTAATTTGTTTGCTTGTCATAGTATATGTATCTGCCAGTATAGCTACATACTTTGAGAACATCTGCTGCATTTAGAATATGGTAGGGATGTTGCCAATAGGCCTTGAAACCAGAGCCCTTTTGATGGATTCGACAGCTACTTTAATTTAATGAGGAAAGCTTCGATAAACAAATACCTGTACTTTGTATTAGGTTCCTGAAAAATATAACTACTAATAGTATTCAAACAATTCAAAATCTGCTATTTGTGTGAAGAAAATTACCAATTTTATTGGCCTGTTTTGGTGAAGAAAGCAATTACAACTAAGAGCATATCATGCTCCAGATTTCACAAAACATTTACACCTACCACTAACAATAGTTGATTAATGTTCTTATTTTTTTTTTCAGTTTCTGCAAAATCTCGTGAAGCATTAGTTAGAGGATTGAGTATATTTTGATTGAGTGAAAATTTTTATTACCCTTACAGGAGTGGGATATGGTTTATCCATGTCGCTAGATAAGAATGCTAATAAACCACTTGGGATGTCTTCCTTACATACCATGCAAAATTCATTTGAAGTTCCTGCAAAGCCAACTACCAGTGGATCTTCAAGGGATCAGTCAGAAGATGATGAAAGTAAAGCAGAAACTGAAATGACAGAGACTATGCACCCTTCTGATGCAAAACGTGTAAGGAGGTAACCCATATCTTTGTTTTTCTGATTTTAGTTATCATTTCACCTATAAATATTGATGGCATTTTCTCCATTTTGTACAAGTTTTGGACTGAGGTTAGTTGATTGATCTACATTTCTTGCAATGACTTAGTTACAAATATTTTCTTTGAAGGGCTGCAAGTTTTTTGTTTTGTTTTTCTTCCTAGATCATGTAAAATTTACATACTTTGCTTTGCTTTATAAAGAAAAAGATTTGGCTGTTCCCTGTTAAATATCTGTTGAGAGCTGTGAAACATATCCCTTTAAAGCTTGCATAGGAAATATAATGTTTACAGGATCAATTTTCTTCATATCAGTTGGGCAAATGGAAGTAGAATTTCTGGATTGTAGAATCACTGGTACAAGTAATTCTGTATAAGTTTAAGACTACTTAACTAACTTGTTGCTTCCCTCCACTCAAGCTAATCTTTTTCTTCTTTTGTGTTCTGATTGTCACTTCTTTTCTTTCTTCTCTGCTTTCTCATATCTTCTTAAAGTGCTCAACTTGTTGGATTAGGAATTTTTTATTCCAATACCAATTCGATGCAGAACAGAGAGGGAGAACAATTCCAATGATGAAAGTACTGATTTTCCAAATGTCGAAGATTGCACATTTTGTATTCAATTACTTTGCACTTTCTTAACCCATTTTTGGGGAGAAGAAGCGTAATTTCTTGTTGTTTTAAGTATTTTTATCAGTGTTGTTGTCAATTTCTTTTGCTTAGACAAATTAAGTATAGCAGATTGGTACACTAGCAATGAGACAAGAACAGAGATTTCCTTGTGGCAAACTTTGGGTGTAGTGCTATGTAGTGATGAAATCTCCATTACATGATCTGGTTGTGTTCTTCCCGCTTCATGTACATCCTTTGGAGGCTATGATATGTTTTTCGAACGTGTGGAGTATACAGTTTGTTATATATGAATGCATAAGATCACGCTTGAAAGGCAAATTGTTTCTTCCATTTACAGATAATGATACCATCATTCTAATGATTGGCTCAAACAAAATGAATGAGTTGTTTTTTCAGAATGCTTTCAAATAGAGAGTCAGCTAGACGATCGAGAAGACGAAAGCAGGCCCATTTGTCAGAGCTTGAGGCACAGGTGATTTTTCTTTAACTTTTTCCCCTTTATAATTTTCTTCTCTCCAGAAGAACTAAACAGTTTCCTTTACAGGTGTCCCAACTGAGAGTAGAAAATTCTTCTCTTTTGAAACGTCTCACTGACATAAGCCAGAAGTATAACAAGGCAGCAGTTGATAACAGAGTTTTTAAGGCCGATGTTGAGACATTGAGAGCAAAGGTAAGTTTTGGAATATGCATGTAGTTCACAGTGCATGCTCATCCTATTGATTGCTAATCAGTCATAATGCATAAGGATGATACTGAAACCTGATGATTTTAGGATCTCTTTCTCTTTCACACAGAACAGATACTTGAATAAGCCTAAGCATACACACATATATACACTGTATACCATTTTAATCATTTAGGCACACTCTATTACGATGTTTTGCGTTACGCGTTGAAACTTGTCGGTATATGTATTGATGCTTGTGCCCATGCTTAAATGTTGGAGTTACTTCAAAACAAGAGGTTCTTTGAATTGTTGACTGTTCTTATGCGCCTGATGATTTCTTATTCAGGTAAAGATGGCTGAGGAGACAGTCAAACGAATTACTGGCCTGAGCCCTATGTTCCAGAACATGCCAGAGATATCCACTATGAGCATGTCATCATTTGAGGAAAGCCCTCTAGAGACATCCACAGATGCTGCTGCTCCTGAGCAAGATGAATCAAAACATCAGTTTTATCAGCCTCTAAATGATCATGTGCCCACTAATGACAGTAAAGCCAACAATAGTTCGGCCGTGAATGTGCAGCCAAATACTGTATCGGCAGGAGTTATAGGGGACAAGATGGGACGAACAGCATCCTTGCTGCGAGTGGCTAGCTTGGAGCATTTGCAGAAGCGTATCCGTGGGGTTGTTAGCTCCTGTGCAGCAGAATGTAATGGGGAACAATAGAAGTAAATGTAGTGGCCGTGGTTGAGGATGTTTAAGAACAATTCTTTTGCAGTAATGTTGCGTACTAACTGTATGTAGAAACATGTTATTAACCACAACTCGTTGCTCAGGGAAAGCTTGTTTTCATACGATAACCCTGAATTGCACCAGCTGACAACCTGCCGTATACAACGGTTATGTATATAAATGTAACATTTACCTAGGAACCTGTTGTGCATACATTCAACACTGAATATTTAAGAAAGTATACTAGTCATGGTAGGTCTTGTTAAATGTTACAATAACTATCTTTGATTAGATGTTATTTTCTTCCATCATGTTTATTATCCACATGTAGGTCTTGTTAATTGTTAACTAGCTATCTTTGACTACATGTGCTTGTTAATTGTTAACTAGCTATCTTTGATTAGATGTAGAGTTGGTAATAGGTTGGGCCAGCTCGCCTAGGCTCAAGCTCGCCTAGGCTCAAGCTCGACTTGACTCGACTTTTTATTATTTTAAATAAAAATAAAAATGACATCATTTGAAAATAAATTTTGGACTTTAGGCCGTGTGAGTGTGAGCTCGAGTGTGGCCAAAAATTAAAGAAAAAGGACAAAAACTTAGTCTAATCCAATGTTTGGTCGAACCGGGTTGGATTGGGCCCATATTAAATTGCCATCATTAAATAGACATAGTTCCACAATATTTAATATTTATATGCTAAAATTTTTAACCTTACAATGTGTTTTGGTTCTTTTCTACATTGAAAAGGGAGTAAAATTGTTGTCTTCCTGTGAACTAGTAGTAAGTGAATAGCCTGAGGCTATGTGAATGCTATAGTAATATCTGTGAACATTCCAATTCAAACATTTAATTTAAATACATTCATATATCACAATTTAAGTAAATAAAGAATACAACTAATTTACAGTAGTTTTATTAAATAACTTTAACCTACGTTCACTTCCAAATTTTAATATTTTCACAAAGAGAAATTATTCATACCCTAATGTGGAATCTTTGCAACATCTTCCTTGGTCCAAGTGAAGAGAAATCAAGTAAATGACTTCCTTTTTTTTTTTTTTTGATTACAAAGGAAAGGTACAATGAAGATCACATACGACAGGGGTACAAAGCCCCGCCCGCATCGTGGTGCAGAAGCTCCTGAACGGCTACCGGAGGCTCCCGAAGAATGTGTAGGCCCGGAGCCAAGAAAATGGCGCAAGTCGCCAGTCTGTCAGCACACTGGTTCCCCTCATGCCCGACATGTCGCAGAGCCACCTCCCAGTCCTGCTGTAATAGCCCATGAATACCTGCAACCAACAACAGATCCTCAGTCAGAACCTGCTGAGAAGAGGAAAGTATGTTAATAACCTCCAGGGAATCGATTTCAAAAATTAGGCGACGGAACCCCCGGTCCCAGGCTAACAGGAGTCCGGAATGGACCACACGTAGTTCTGCGGTGAGGGGGGAACAGCGATCGAATCGCTGCTGGAAACCCCCACACCATTGCCCACATCGATCCCTAATTAACCCTCCAGCTGACGCCTGAACTGCACCCTGGGAGACTGCCCCATCCGTATTCAGCTTCATCCAGCCCTCCATTGGCGGCATCCTGCCCATTTCCAAACCACCTCCCATATATTGGATTGCGGGGCCACCCCGGGATGTTCCTGTAACTCTATGAGAGTAAAAGCTGTATCTGACCTTTTATTGATTATGAGTATTTATACACAACAAGGATTACAAAGCTTACAGAGATTACAATTTAAATTTAAACTTATTAAAATTCAAAAAGATTGTAGCTAATCCTAAAGGATAGGAGATAACACAAACACTAAAATATTTACAGCAGCGGAATATTTACAGTAGCAGAAGTTTAAACTTAGCAGAAGACTAAGTCAACTTTCTGGTACGTTATTACGCCCCCGCAAGTTGACGGTATAATCAGCGAGACCTAGTTTGAAGAGATTGCGAAGAAACGCAGCTCGGGGCAGAGGTTTCGTGAGAATATCTGCAACTTGATCAGCCGTATGAAGATGTTGAACTTGAATATGACCATTCTGAACTTGCTCTCTAACAAAGTGAAAATCGATTGCCACATGCTTCATTCGACTATGAAAGACTGGATTAGCAGATATGTAAGTGGTGCTAACATTGTCACATAGTATCGTTGGTGCTCGAGGAAGGGAGAAGTGCAGTTCAGAGAGAAGATTTTGGATCCAATTAATCTCTGAAACAGCAGCAGCAACAGCTCTATATTCTGTCTCTGTGGAGGATCGTGAGACAGATCGTTACTTCTTCGATGACCATGAGATTGGTGTGCTACCAAGATACACAATATACCCCGTGGTGGATGTTCGATCATTGGGATCCCCAGCCCAATCGGAGTCAAAGTACGCAAGAAGTTGGTGATTACCGTCACGCGCAATTCGGATGCCCAGGTGTTATGTTTGTTGAAGATACCGTAGAACCCTCTTGGTTGCTTTTCAATGATTAGCACTTGGCTTGTGCATAAATTAAGACATCTTGTTAACGGCAAAGGCAATGTCTGGACGAGTAAAGGACAGATAATGAAGCTTGCCAATTACTCGTCTAAAAAGAGTAGCATCGACACTGTCATCAATAGACGCAGTGGCGAAATCTATCGTCGAACTCATTGGGGTTGGTACACCCTTGCATTCGGCCATGTTCAAATCTTCCAACAGATCAGTAACATATTTATTCTGGGATAAAAACAAACCATCAGAATTATAAATAACCTCAATGCCAAGAAAATAGTGTAGTGAACCCAGGTCTTTAATCGAGAAACGGTTCGCTAGAGCATCAATAATTTGACGAACACCTTGATACTGATTGCCAGTGACAATTATGTCATCTACATACACAAGGACATAAGCAATGAAGTTAGAGGTGTGGAGAATAAATAAGGATGAATCGGATTTCGCAGTCACAAACCCACAGTGAATTAAATGGGTTTTTAGCTCAATGTACCAAGCATGAGGTGCTTGTTTGAGGCCATAAATGGCTTTGTTCAGTCTGAAAACATGATTAGGAAACGATACAGATTCAAATCCCGGAGGTTGCCTCATATAGACTTCTTCTTCTAGATAACCCTGTAAAAAGGCATTGTTTACATCTAATTGATGTATAGGCCATGAAAGCTGAGTAGCAATTGTAAGAACTAGTCGGACAGTGACAGGTTTGACCAC
>JANIPM010000231.1:30645317-30657072 GCA_027478405.1 Erythroxylum cassinoides
ATTTGATATAAACAAAGATTTATAATCAAAATAATTTATATTCAAAAAATATATAATTATTTTACACTTAAATATATTAAACAATTTTGACTTTCTCTAAAAATTATAATTATTTAACATTAAAGTTATAAAATGTTAAAAAATTGAAATAAAATATATGTCTACAAAACATTATTCTTGTTAATTTAATATAAAATTTTAAAATAATTGACAATGAAATACTATAAACAAAATATGAATCTATGTACATATATAAAAATAATATTGCACAATTATATTAGTAAACATATTATGTTAATTTAAATGAAATATGGGATTAAAAAATGGTGAGCTTAAATTACATTTGATAATTAAGACAAGTGAGGTTGATTTTGCCTGCTAGTGGTCTAAACTTTAAATCAGGAGAGCTTGACAGTAAAAATAGAAAAGCACAAAGGCAAGACCACCCTTAAGCCTAAGGTTTTAAAACCGGACCTGACCATTCGGTCCGACCGAAAATAGTTTAAACGGACCGATTTTTATACATAAAGGATATTAAGTGAAACCAAACCGGACCACTAACCGGTTCAAACTTTTTTCAGACGGACCGTACAGTCTGGTCCGATTTTTAAAACCTTGGTAATTGGACATTCGAGTGGCCAAAGTCTGAAAGATTGCATGCTCTAAATCCTTGTGATGATGAATTGATAGAATGGATTGTTTTTTTTTTTTTTCTTGAGGACAAGCAAAGGTTTAAGTGTGCGGAAGTTTATAAGTGTGTTTTTAGGTTATGTTTCTAGTGTGTTTTCATGTGTTTTAAAAGTTTATAAGTGTGTTTTTAGGTTATGTTTCTAGTGTGTTTTCATGCGTTTTAAGTGCTTCTTTGTGTGTTTTAATTATATTTTATTTGCTCTTTAGAATCTTTTTCATCTTTTCTTGATCTTTGAAGTGTTTAGTTGTTTCTTTATATTATTTAGTGTTTGAGGGTAGTTTTGGAGCCTATTTGTAGGATGGATTGATGCACCTTGTTTATGAATTCTGCAGGTATCAGATTTGCAGCTGTGGATGTGGTCCAAATAGTTGGAGAAAGATCTTAGTTGTCTTAAAATCAACCACAGGAGTGCCTAAAATCTTGTTGAAGCATTAGGAGAAGTTGGTAAGTCTAGAGATAGCATAACTAATTCTAATTCGTTCAATTAGAGTCAGCCAATTTAGCCTTGAGAGAGGGTAATTAAACATTAGAAAATCTTGGGTCAAGCAAAATTGGATCAAGAACACAAGAGGAAAGAAAAATAGGGATAGAGTAACTCCTAATTTTAAACCTTGGCCATCAAATTACTGCACTTTGCCTTAATTGGTATTCATTGCTAGTTTAATTAATTTTTGTTTAATTTCCAGTTTTTAAATCTTTTGAAATCATTTTCGTAAACAAAGCTTAACCTAAATTGAGTGGTGCCTAACATCAATCTATGCGGGACGATATTTGTTTTTAACTACAAGTGACGACTCATATACTTGAGGTTTTTGACGTAAAACTAATAGTTTGGTTTGCGAATGAACATGTATAGAGACTTTCCTTTATGGGGCTCTTCGCATCCTCCATAGGGAAGATTTATAATTTAGTAGACTATATGTCACGATAGGCTACAGCTATGGCAACTCCAACGAATAATGGAAAAGTGGTACAAAAATTCATTAAAAGACTATTCAATCAATTTGGAGTGCCAAAAATGATAATAAGTAATGAAGGAGCACATTTATGTAATAAATCTTTTGATGCTCTTTTAAAAAGATATGGAGTTCACCATCGTGTCACCACTCCCATCCATAAATAGGGGGACAAATGGAATTTTGAATCAGGAGCTTAAACGAATGTCAAAGAAGACAGTAAGTAGTTCAAGGAAGGATTGGGCATTAAAGCTGAAGGATGCCTTGTAGGCCTATAAAACTGCCTTTAAAACTCTAATCAACACAACTCCATTTAGACTTATTTATAGTAATGCTTTTCATATGTTAGTGGAACTTGAGCTTAGAGCATAATGGGTGACAAAAATTTCAAACTTTTATTGGAAGCAAGCGGATGAACAAAGACTCTTACAATTAAACGAACTCGATGAACTTTGCTTTAATATATAAGAGAATGCCAAGTTATATAACAAAAAGGTGAAAAAGTGATATGATTCTCATATGAAGAAAAAAGAGTTCAAATTGGGAGATATAGTTTTATTATACAATTTAAGACTAAAGTTGTTTACAAGAGAACTCAAGTTAAGGTGGAGTGGGCCTTTCAAAGTAACCCTTGTATTTGCCCACTAAGCTTTAAAATTAGAAAATCAAAATAAGGAAACCTCGAAAATGAAAGGGCATAGATGCAAAATGTATCCTATAGGAGTATTCTGACAAGAAACAGAAATAATTTTTTTTCCTTTTAAGTGATTAGAAAAATAACAGATGATGAATGGTCAAGCTAACGACCATAACTTAGCAAATTTTGGTAATTAGGTTCGTTTTGAATTATAGTATTTAGGGTTTTGATTTAAATGTCATTGAAGTGGTTTGGATGGCTAAATTTCTTGTTATTAAAGTTCATAAGTTAAGGAAATAAGCTCAAAGGTTAAATGAAGAAAAAAATGATGAAACGGACAAGGGTGATAAATTCACGATGTCAAGTTCATGCATAGCTGCAAGGTGGTTCTTTCATCATCATGACTCAAATGTCATGATTATGGCATGCAACCAAAATAAAGAACAACGTGATTATTCATCCCAAAACCCCATTTTAGCCTTCCTTCTTTAGCCTTAACCTTATATCTTCATATTTTCTTATATTTTACACATACCTTCTCTCTTTAAACCTTAGCCTCCACAAAAAATCTCTCTCACTTTTCTCTTCATTTCCCTTAGTTTTTTCACTTGTTCTTGCATGTTTCAACTAGATCTAACTCCATCCTATATATATTTTATAACTTACACAAAAATCTTACATTTTAGACTGGTTTTTACAAGATCTAGTGGTTATTCTCTCTATTCACATTTTTTGGTATTTTTGGTATACTTTTGTGTATTCTTAGTATATTTTGTTGGTTTATAGTTAATAATAGGGACAAGAATCAAGCAAAGTGCTAAATTCTCATAATTGAAAGGAAAATCACTAGTGATAGGGACTAGAGCACGTGATAGGGCTCTGGACTTCGGAGCTCCTTTTCGGATTTATTCAAAAGATGAAGGTATCTAATTCTAAACTCTTCACTTTAAGGTTGTTAGTTATCCTAGGTATTTTGATTTTGACATCTTATACAATTAAGGATTGAAAGATAAGGTTAATATTTTAAGTTACAGAATTCAGCGAGATAAAATTATTAATTTTGACTAAATTGTGTATAGGGAATTAACTCTTGAATAGATTCTACTCTTCAATTTGCACAGTGGGACATTTGAGAGGTCAACCTTATTATTTGAACTATGATGTTTTAGTCAACATTGGTGGATTTTCTCATTCAAGCATAATTGAAAAACATGATGATTTCTGTGCCAAGAGGTATTGGAAAAACTTGACGGGGTTAGATCATTTTATTGTTCAAAATGCACATAATAATGTCATTCTTACTTTTGAGCATTTATTACTGTATAAGTTTATGTGCCAAATTGTTTTTGATAAAGTGGAAAGTAATAAATGATCTATTGAGGAATTATTCATGTTATGGTGCATGGATAACAATGTACAAGTTTACACAATGACCCATATTTTTCAATCTATAGCTATTGATCATAAAAAGAAAATTAGTTATCTCGGTTTGGGCTATATTGTCACCGCACTTATTGTGTGTTGTGGTGTTAATGTTGAAGGACTAACCATTGTTTTTCTTGAGTTTTTAAATCATACTCGCTTAAGGTGAGCTAAAACCTTGACGGGCAATAACATAAAACTTCAAGATGTTAGTTCCAAAACAATGTTAAACACAAGATAGGATAGGCTAGTTCAATTTTTACACCACCACAGCAGCAAAATGAAGGCTCAATAAGTGACGAGACAGAGTGTGATGAAGAGAATGACTACGAGAAAGTCTTCAATTTGGTTTCTGACAACAACAAACTTTTGAAGGAGATGGCATAAGAACAGAGACGATAGTGACACGACATCAAGAAGATTTACAAATACTTTACTACTCAAGGTGTTCAAATTTCATCTCCAGCACCATCATACCTCGATCTCCTTAAAGGGTTTCATAATGTTAAGCTTTTCTTTTTTCTTATTTTTTCATTTTCCTTTTTATATATGTGTTTTTTGTTTTATCATATTAAGGATAATATGTTGTCTAAGAGTGGGGAGGATTATGCGTTGACATGTCATATGTGTGAATTTTGCATATCATATTACTTTTTTATTATGTTGACATTATGTGAACATATGTTGCATATGTGTGAATTGTGTGAATGTTTCAATGGTAATAATTTAATGGAATTAGCTTAGCTTTGAATATAGTCATTTAATTTATAAAAGCATATTGATTTGCGAATTTTATATTTTAAGTACCTTTGGTTAAATATGCATGTTAATTAGGATATTACATTCATTTTCTTCACCTTAGGAAATTTGTTGTATATATTTATAATTATAAGTCAACTGAATGAGTTAGCCTCACTACTAACCTTTCATAAGGAGGATTGACTAAATAAATAAGGTAGGGTATGTGAAACAAATAAACAAAAATTAAAAAAAATTCTGTTAAATAAATAACTATTCCGCTTAATATTAGGTTATGAGTAGAGGTGGTGGCCAGTTGAAAATATGATATATTTGAGTAAACGGGGCATTCACTACATATGATTTTCTTCGCGTTAAAAGGCTAAACAAAATTCCAACGAAGCTAATTAATAAATTGTATCCTAGTTGAGTAACTAAGAGACATTCATGACAAAGTGTTTGCCTTCACTACAAAAGACTATGATAACATTAAAGAAATATTTAAAAAATGGTGTTTTGATAAATAAAACCTACTCATCTTTGAAAAAAGAAAAACTTTTCATAAGGGGATACTTAGTGATAGTTGCATTTTTTGATTGATTGCTAATTATAAATGTATGTAAAGAAATGCTAGAGGTGAATGAATGGGATGTTAAATGTTTTTTATTAATAAGTGTATTCAATTCAAAGTGCTTAACCATGAAATGCATAGGTTAGTATGTTAGCAAAATTTGAATGATTTATGTTTGTGGTTAAAGGCAAGCAAAAATAAAAACATAAACTCAAACAAATCAAACATAAACACATAAGAATAAATTCAAGAAAAAGTTTAAGTGTTGGAGTTATGTAAATATAGTGCCCAAGAAAGCAAGTGTATTTACTTATAACTTAATTTTCTTCCAATTACTTTTGTAATGAAAATATATATTATTAATAAAATAAAAGAGTTTGGTTTTCTTTGTATGAGCATTATATATCTAGTTATAAGATACTGAGATTCTTTTGTAAGTAATATACATATACATAGAGATGTATAGGAAACATGTATATTATTAGAATCTAAAATAATTGATTCACTATTGAATAATCAAGTTGATCACTTGATTATAGTTTAGACTATAGTGTTACGATTTATCTTCGTGCAAGTAAAGGAGTTTTCTTCAAGGAAATGATGAGTTTCATATCATGATACCAGTTGATTATCGATAGTGGCACTATTATGAATTTGGAATCAAGTATGTTTTAAAGAATAAAGTGGGTCATTACTTTAATCTTAAAACATACAACTTAAGCATTTGTTTATTATGGACCACAATCTTGATCAGTGGTGAACTCATATGTATTTCATTATAATTTTTGATATGATCAAAATGGATTTTTACAAAGTATCAATCCAGTGTTTACATGTTGGAATTATTAATTGAAACATGTATCAGGGAACATTTACTCAAATAAAGAGTTTATAGTGATATCATCACTTCTAGATATTTTAAAGAGATTGATGATTAAACTAGCACCAATACTTTAATGGACTAGCTACCCATCAAGTTTTAACACCAAGATGAGATTTTATGTGTGAATCACCATATAAAGTAAAATAGGAGATCTAGAAGGAAAAATCAATTAAGGGCAAAATGGTAATTTTACGTTGTTATCATGCCGATGGTTATAATATAGTTCATAAGAGTGTTTGTAATTAGACATCTTATTTGAAACATGTGTTCTCATAATATTTAGTAATTCAAGAGTTCAGCTAATTGTCTTTAGTGGAATGACATCTGGTTAATAAGCTGGAATTAATTATAATGAGTTAAATTAATTCATCATCATTAAATGGTTTAATGGTGTCTTCATTATATAGTTTAATAATCTTATCATTATGGTTTAATGGTTGTCATTTAATTTTGGCATGTATAAAAACATGTAAACCTTTTAGAAATCTTTTGATTAAAGAAGGGAGTAATGCATTTGATGTTCTCTTTCCCTTCTTTCCTTTGTTAATAAAAAATGAGTGTCTTGCTTTTGGTTTTTTTGTCTTTTCATCTAGCCATATTAAACAAATGTGAAGGTCTCATTTATTTCTCTCCCTCTTTCATGATGAGAAAGAGAAAGAGGTGGTGCATTGGTTGGAATTCTACTCTCCATTCTTTCATGAACCAAATTAGCAAAGAGAGTGTTTCTTAGTTTTGGTTCTTTCAACTAAGGGAAACTTCTACAATATTTCTTCTCCTTTGCCACCAAATGATCTTGTTAACCAAGTTATCCAAGGAGAAGAAGTGGTAGATTAGATTGGTTGAGGATACAATAGCAAGGAGAGGATAAAATAACAAGAATAGGATACCATAGTGAGGCGACAAAGCTATAGCTAAGGAGTCAGTAAAATTTCTATCATCTTTCATGTTATTTACTTTTATGATACTGTACCATGTATGGATTAAACATGTAGATTTGGTTGTTACGCTTCTGCCACATTTTGATTTCGAAAAAAGTTTTGAAATCTACTGTTTCACTAAATCTAGTATGCTTATATTTTCTATCCAACAATTAGTATTAGATCCATTTTATTATGCATGATTCAATTCCTATATGTTGCATGGGTTGGCAATTATATTTATATATTATGTATATTTTATGCGATAGAAATATATATAGTGTATGTTTTGCTTTTTTGGTGTCTATATAATATAAATTTACCTTATAAGTTTTCTTCATTTGGTTTGTAACAAGGAGGGTGGCCTATCATCGCCATTTTTCCTCGTCTTCATTTTTTGTTTTCTTTGATTTTGTAATGTACAAATTTTTGTAATGTTAAAGATGAAGCAGCCTGGATCAAAGAAAAGAAGGTATTGGTTTTGGTTGATCCTTTGGTGTATTAGCAAAGTTTCGATTTTATGAAAACCAAAGTGCTGGAATTTTTGCTTTACGAAAGTTTCGATTTTATGAAACACAAGTGTTGGAATTTTTGACTTTCGGTTTATGCAAAACAAGTGCTAGAATTTTTTTTTCATATTGCCAATGTTTCGTTTTTTATAAAAAAAAAGTGCTAGAATTTTTGTTTTCAAAGTGACAAATTTTGGTTTTATGAAAAACAAAAAGTTTTGTAAAATAAATGCCATTACACACTTTTTACTGAATGGGCTGGGTCATACGAGCAAAGAGTTCGAAGTGGAAGATCTAAGTCTAAGAACATTTTTGTGGGCCAAAGAGCCTTGTATTATTTTATGTTCTAGGATGGACAATCAAAAGTAGTGTTATTATTCATAAGATGAATGGATGGATGGATGCTAATAATATACATTATTATGTGAAAGTATGCCATTTAGAATAACTACTAACCCTAGGTTTTGCCATGCATTCATTATGTATGAGATATATAATGAAACAATATAGGATGATTAATAAAGCCTAAAAAGATTGAGTGGGAGAGGATGCTCATGTAAGAGTCCACGATCTCCATATGATGGCCCATTTGCATATGGTGAAATGTTACTCCCCACCGAAGAACATGAATCCTAGACCTTACATGGTTTGGGTCTCCTAAAGGATAAGTCCACTCATTGATAGCAAATGTGACCTCCTACCAAGGCATGGTTTGCAAGTACTTGTAGTGGATGAATCAAATGGTTACACACTTAACATAGTTTATCAATAACTTGCCCATCGTAGCTCTATTGATAAGTGTATAGACTAAATTATGGCGCTTCTAAAAAAGTTAGGCATGAAGATGTTTGGTAGTATTTTAAGTGGGAGGTCCTAGTTTTTCTTTTAATGGATAAGATGGCCCACCGTCACTTAGTCTGCTATAGATAAGAAAAATAACCATTGTATAAAGTTTTATTTTTTAAGTTATGTTAAATATATCATCATGTATACATGCATTATTATTGACTAGTATGCTCATTTTTTAATAATTTATTTTTTCAAACATAATCACCACAATATGAATCCACTCACTTTGCTCTTGACTAATAACAAATTGGAAAACGGAGAGAATTTTAATGAATTGAGACGTAACTTTGACATTGTTCTTCAATATGAACGAATGTTATGGGTATTAACGGAAAATGAGCCTGCACCTCCAGTGGAAATTCAACTTCTAAGTAAGTCTAACAACATGAGTGATGGCAGAATGCTGATAAGACTACTAAGTGCTATACTATGGCTTCTATCAGTGGAATGTTGCAAAAGCAAATCACATGCATGGAAACTACCGGTGTAATGGCCCATCTCCTATATGAGATGTTTGGTTTGAAGACTTGGTGTCCAAGGGTGAAAGTTATCCAAACCTTTCATGATCTCAGACAAAAACCTGGTGATCCGATGCGGGAATACATGCTTAAGGTAATCTCTGCAGTTATTGAGGTTGAGATGCTTAGGGTAGACATGGATGCGGAAACGTAGATGATTATGATTATCAATAGCTTAAACTCTTCTTTTTCAGCAGTTTAAGTTGGACTATGAGCTTAACACTAAGGATTACACCTTGAGTGAGTTGATGAATACCCTCTAGAGCACGGAGGAGATATTAAATATCAAGGCTAAGAGGCCCGAGGCTAATGTAGCATCTTCTTCTAAGCCCAAGGGTAAGGGCAAGCAAAAGAAGAACGGTCTAATAAAAAAGAAGGTCCAACCCATGAAAATGAAAACCAAAGAGGACACCAAAGGAAAGTATTTCCACTATAGTGAGAAGGGTCACTAGAAAAAGAAACTGTGCAGTCTATCTTGAGTCCCTCAAAAGCAAACAGGGTATAGGTTTCCTAAGTTTGTTTAGAACTAGAAATGCGACAGATCGATCTAATTCTTAGATATTAGATTTAGGAGCCACTGACCTTGTTTGCAATTCTTTATAGGGATTCCAATAAAGGAAAAGACTACCTAAAGGCTGGTTTTAAGTCAAGATAGCAGATGGGTCCTATGTTTCAGCAGATTCAGTGGTAGTAGTTATTTTAGACTTTCCTAGTGGTCATAGGTTATATTTGGAGGATGTATATTACGTCCTAATGATTGTAAAGAACATGATAGGAACATGATTTCTGTCTTTTTGTTTAATAAAATCTGGCTATTCCTTATTTTTTGAAAATGTTGTTTAAATATTTGAGAATAAGGATTTTATTTGTAATGCAATAATTAAAAAGGGATGGTTCTTTATAGAACCTATGACAAACTCACTAAACACCACAGAATTAATAACAACAAAACAATCCAATGACTCTAGCATTAGTTCAAAATATCTGTGGTACTTAAGAAAGGGACATATCAATCAGAAAAGACTTAACAAGTTAGTGAAAGTTGGGATCCTTATGGGCTTGGATAATGATCCATTACCCACCTGTGAGTCTTGTATTGAAGGAAAAATGACCCAGGCCTCATTTCCTTTTAAAGGAAATAGATCTAAATCCACATTGGACCTGGTATGCACTGAAGTTTGTGAGCCCATGAACATATAAGCTAGAGGAGGTTATGAATACTTCATAACCTTTATAAATGATTACTTTAGAAATGACTATTTGTATTTGATGCATAAAAAGAGTAGGTCCTTTGAAAAGTTCAAAGAATTCAAAGCTAAAGTTGAGAAGTAGCTAGGCAAGCCCTTAAAATAACTCTGATCGGATCGAGGTGGTGACTTCTTGTTTGGAGAATTACGACAATTTCTAAATGACAATGGAATTGTTTCTAACTTGTTAGCTCCTCAAACACCTTAACAAAATGGTGTAGCAGATAGGAGGAATATGACTCTATTGGAAATGGTAAGATTAATGATGTCCTATACCAGCCTTCTAGAATAATTATGGGGATATGCCATACAAACGACAACTGATCTTCTTAACTTTATTCTATCCAAATCAGTGCCTAAAACACCTAGGGAGTTATGGACTAGTCGAGTGCCTTCATTGTGGCATTTGAGGACTTAATGTTAGCCAACCCACGTTCTAAAGCCTGAATCCACAAAGATGGAACCAAGGTCAAAAGTATGTTTGTTTGTAGGATATCCTACGGGTACACAAGGTTACTATTTTTACAGCTGATATGTGCCTAATTGTTGATATTTTTAATTATTTTCACTTAGCAATTATTGATATAAAAATGTTTAAAATACTCACTTTAATTTATATTTAATTTTAGGTACAATTTTAAAGCAATTAAATTAAAGTGAGTTGAAAGTATTGCATTTAGGCAACACAGTTGAAGCAAGAAGAAGCAATGCATTCCATGCCAAAACGCTGCTCACTTGAGAAGGAAAACAACAGAGTGAAGCGAGAACGCAGACCACGTCTGCGTTTCATGCAAATGTTATGCATGAAACGCAGTGTGGAATGGAGCATAAGGCACGTTGAATGGAGAAGGTGGCGTTTCAAGAAGCAACGTGGAGTAGAGGACGACGTCGCCCAAGGAATAAATCAAGCAACACGTGGAGACGTAGCAGGAGCGCAGCGCTTCAGTGGAGAGGAAATTAAACTGAGGAAATTAAAAGCCACATCACCTAGCAAGAGGAACGACGACGTTAGAAGGCAGCACGCAGAAAGCATAGTGGAAACGCAGGCAGTAGCTGCGTTTAACGCAAGGAACGACGCATAAGAGCAAGCAAGGTTTAATTGTCCCATCGTTGTACAGGAGGGAGCAGACAAGAATAAAACAAGTAAGGGCTGAAGTGGACGGCGCAGGAATCAAGAATAGAGCACAGTGAGGGAAAGACTGCGGCGCTGAAGACTGAAGGTGTACGTGGAGGTCTGCGTTTAACGCAGATTTTCTGCGTTTAACGCAGAATATTGTGCGTTTAACGCGCAAACGAGAGGCACAGGCCCAAGGGAGATCAGCATGGAGGATTTAAGAGGAGAGCAAGTTTATTCGTCACATCAATAAACAGTATAATTGATGGAAGCTTGCGTAGATGGGCTGAATGAATGGGTTTTTAATTAGGGATTATATTGAGCTTGAAGTGATTTTTTTTTTCAGGAAATATTTATGAAGAGCTAAATATTCCGACACTGGTTTGGAGGTAAAATCGACGCCGACAACTCGGGTTAAGTATTATTTTAATTATTTTGTTGTTTCTTTCTCTCATTAGAAATTGATTGTGTTATCCTGTTTTAATTGATTTGGGCTTTATGTATGGATAATCGGATTTTCGCTATTATTCGGTTATTTATGTATGAACCCATTGGGTATTGTGATTTGATAATTTTAATGCGTTCATTGAATTGCTAATTGCGAACCCATTGCTAGAATTTCAATTTAATCCGTAATTGTTATGTTGAAATTCATTTGTAGCGACTAATGATTCGTAATCATTAGGGATGACATGACCTAGGT
>JANIPM010000231.1:30661961-30683546 GCA_027478405.1 Erythroxylum cassinoides
AAAGACCATGTAAGTGAGGGGTAAAATGGGAAGTTAAGGAAGAACAAAAAGGCAAAATTAGAAGGGAAGAGGAGGAGTTGTTGTGGATGGCCCAAAGGAAGGAGAGAAAAACGTGAAGGGGGGAGAGAAGAGAGGGAAAAATCGAAAAAGCTAGGGAAAAAAGGAGGAAAATTGTGGAAAGAAGAAGAAATCAAGGCTTTCAAGGTAAGTTCTACTCCTTTTTCTTGCTTTAGTTGAGAAAAATGGGTTGTTGTGTTGAGATGAGAAGTTCTAGAGAGAGAAAGAGGGGTTATGTTGGGATTCCTTGGAAGAAGAAGAAGATGGTAAAATCTATAGGATTTTTTGGTTTCTAAGCTAGGTGTTAAGTTTTCTAACATGTATGAGTCGTGGGTAGGTTAAATTGGAACTTGATTAGGGTTAATTGTGATTTGTTAAGATTATGGAAAATTAGGGATTTTCCAATTGAGTGAAATTCATGGAATTTTGTTTATGTTTAGGAAATCAAGAGCCTATCCAAGAGCAAGAGGAAGGAGGCAATTGACTTTGGATTTTTCAAGATTGTTAAGGTGGGTAATTTATTTATGGTCTTTGTGTAGTGAGCAAATGCATTGTGTATGCAATATGTGCTAAATGAATTGTTTGAATTTCTATGATGTGAAAATTTCTTTATGTTGTGTTCATGTTATGTTACGCATAATGCTTGACATTTTGATATGATGGTTATGCCTTGAGTTGAATTGTGGCATTTTGATATGAGAAAAGCTTGAGAAATTGAGATTTAGATATGTTTGGTTTGAGCATAAAATCGATTGTGTTTGGGCGAGAGAGGAACCGTTTCGTAGTCACGTGCACGTCGACAAAGCCTTCTCCCGGCTGCCCGCTTGTGGCCCACGAGATCCGAAAAATGGACTCGTTTCGTTCACGGTGCAAACTTCGGTTTCGCCGTTTTGTTTCACGGAACCCTCGAGCCATTTGGTTGTGCATCTGCATTTTGATGTGATAATCCATGTTTTGATCTAATATGTGATGCTGTTATGAATTATGAATTGGATATTGAATTGTGGATGTTGAATTGTCATTGTGAAGTATATGCTTAATGAGTGTTTATGTGTATATATATGTTTGATTGTGTGGCTCATCGCCAATGGCTATAAATATTTTAGCCACTGAGCTGTGTAGCTCAACCCAATATTTTCCCCACTCCTCAGGTGCAGATCGAGAAGATCAGTAAATCCTTGCAGGCATTTGGACATCCCGAGAGAGTTAGCTTTTGTATTAAGTTAGGAGCTAGACTTTTGAATAGCTTTAAAAGCATATTGAACATTGAGCATCAAATGTATTTTGTCACTTGTTTTAAGGTTTTGATGAAATGTCGATATGTAATTAAAGCTATGTATGAAAGCTTTGTATGAACTCCATTTTGACTTGGAAATGAATTGAAGATTGAAAAAGTTCCCTTGTGTATGTGCTTGTTTAGCTTGTTGTGTGTAATGCCTATTTCAGGTTCCATAGAGGTGTAAATTGTGTGTTGAATTCATGGGAGAAACTGGGTTGATTTTGGCCATATTGGGCAAAATGGTCTTCTTGAACTTTGTAGCTTATCCTCTTAGCTTTTCAACGCTTTAAAGTTTGTAAAATTTGGGTATTGGAGTTGAGAGTTATGAGTGTTGTAAGTGATGATGCTGTATGGGAGGTATGAACAGGACAATTATGGCAAATGTTGAGAGCTTGTGTATTTTATGAGTTATTTGAGTTGAGGCTTGGGAGTTTAATGCATTTAAATTGGACATTGAATGTTTTTGTAGTGTTATTACACTTGAAGGGTTGAATTTGGGGAGTTTATGAGTGTGTATGGTGTTAGGATTAGAGGTTGGAAACATTGAGAGGCTTGAAAGAGGTTTTGGATTACGCATAGAGAAAAGGAGTCTCATCCCAGTGTATGTCTGTTAAACGGACATGGATGTCCATTAAACGAACATTCTCGGATGGAAAATGACATTTTGGCCCGTGTGTGTCCGTTAAACGGACATGCATGTCCGTTTAACAGACAGCCTCGGGTCAGCTACAGTAAATTATGATTTTGACCACTTTAGAGGCTGAATCTTGCTTTGAGTTCTTCATAATAGTTGTAGATCTCGATGTCTTCTTTCTAATGGTCTAAAAACGAAATCAATCCGACATTTCTAGAAGAAGTTATAGAAATCGCGCCAAGCCATGTTCAGCTGGAATAAGGACATGACCATATTGGATTCTTTTGACCATAGCTTCTTCGTCCGACCTCCAAATCGAGTGATTCTTAAAGCATTGGATTCATAACACGTTTTGTTACCTCTCCATAAAAATTGGTAGCTTTTGGCTTAGAATTATAAAGGATTGATTCAAAGCAAGTGAGAGTTTGATGAATCAACCCGCTTACGCTTTTTGTTTCCGAATCGGATAGTTGGGCTTAGGAAACGGGGTCCAACACCTTGGTTAGGCTTCGGAAACGGGGCCCAACAGTTATGGCAACTTTTCCTATTCGTCTAACCCATCGTTTGACCCTAAGGTTTGGTCCACTTTTGACCTTGTAGATGATAGAATCTGTTTTCAAGGTCGTCATGAAAGTTGTAGATCTTGACTTTTGAACCGTCTGAACACATTAAAGAAATGTCCATAGAGAAAGTTATGCTAATTGTCTCAAAATAGGTTAAATTTGGTTAAGGACAAGTACTGTTTCAGTTTAATGACTCCAAATGCTGGGCTCCAGAAGCGGGGTCCAGCATTGTTTAGTATTAGAGCTTAGGTTTTTTCTAGGCTTAGAATGCTTATTAGGATGAATTGCTATGCTATGTGATTACTTGTTACATTATGAATCGATTGAATTGCATTAAGTGACATGCATGTCATACATACATGTAGGGATTAGGAGTTTAAATTGAAATGTAAGCTAATAGTTAGTGTTTATATTAAAGGAGCAAGATGCCACCTTGTAGAAGGACATGAGGAGTATTGCAAGGATCGATTTCACCTGACTCTTCACTAAGGGAGGAGAGTACTGATGAATCAATAGCCCCAGAAAATGCTAAGACTTACCATTCGATCACAAATGCGGGATCGATTTCACCTGACTCTTCACTAAGGGAGGAGAGTACTGATGAATCAATAGCCCCAGGAAATGCTAAGACTTACCGTTTGATCACAAATGCGGGAGTCTCCTTTTTCGCAGGAGCAAGTGCAAGCTCCATTAGATCCGAAGATGTTTCAGGCATTTGCTTAAGTCATGGGCCAGATGTCGCAATCTTCTGCTCAGGCCCCAGTCAAGAAGCGGAAACAGTTTGATAAGCTCAGGAAGTATAGGGCAGTGGATTTCTATGGGACAACAGATCTAGAAGAAGCTAAGACTTGGTTGAAAAAGATCGAGAGGATACTAGATTAGATGGATTCTAAGGATGATGAGAAAGTTGTGTATACTGCAAGCTTGCTACAGGGAGATGCTCTGCATTGGTGGGAGAGTGTGTCAGGGAGCCAGATGAGATCGCCAATGTTGGCATGGAAAGACTTCTTAGCTGCTCATAAGAAGAATTACCTATCTGAGGTGTACATTTAATAGAAGCAGAGAGAGTTTCTGAGTCTCGCCTAGAGGGAAATAACGGTGACTGAGTATGAGCGTCGGTTTATACAGTTATCTTAGTATGCAGTAGAGATGATGATGAGTGAGGCAGCTAAGTGCCGTAAGTTTGAATCAGGGTTACATCTAACTATCAGAGAGAAAGTGGCAGTGTAGAATTTTTGTGATTTTCAACAGCTGCTTGAAGCGCTCTAAGGGTTGAGAATATTGAGAACATAAAGAGTGCCGTAAGAAAAAGAGAAAGCAGAGAGAACAGTTCAAGAGGGGAGTTGGTACTTGTATGCCTAAGAGGAGTGCTAGGACTTTCCCTGTGTAGTCTGAGGAGAGGAGCAGTGGGATGAGCAAGCCCAAATTGATGAGAACTTCTACTGTTTCTCATCAAGCCTCTACAGCAGGAGGTAGCAGAAAGGGAGATGGGGATAAGCCACCCATTCCCAAATGTGAACACTGCGGAAGGTTTCATAGAGGGGAATGTTACCGATTGATAGGAGTATGATTCAATTGTGGAGAGAAAGGACATATTGCAAGAGAGTGCCCGAAGTATGCAAGAAGAGAGGGAACATAGATGCAAGCTTCAAAGAGAACTGAGACAGTGGGGCACAAGACTGCAACTGAAGTGGGCAACTCTGATGTAGCTAGGAGGGTGAATCCTCCAGGAAGATCAAGAGGGTAAGCACCAGCTAGAGTGTTTGCAATGACAAGGGAGGACACAGAGATAGCTCCAGAAATTGTGACTAGTATAATTAAATTATTTGATAATGATGTAATTATTTTGATTGATCCGGGTTTTACCTACTCCTTTGTTTCATCGGGTAGAACTGTGTATAGTAGAGAATTGAGCCCATTGTATACCCCTTTAATGGTTAGTACTCCAATAAGTCACTATATTGTGATTAGTCAAGTTTATAGAGATTGTGAGATACATATTGGTGGGGGACACAGTGGTGGATTTAATGCCATTGAAGATGGGAGGATTAAATGTGATTTTGGGTATGGACACCTTAGAGAAATATAATGCCAACTTAGATTGCAAACAGAAGACAGTGGAGTTCGAGCTGGGTGATGGAAGAAATGTGATGTTTATGGGAGACAGAAAATTTAGCTCATCGAGGATTGTTTTAGCTTTGATGGCAGAGAAAATGATGAGGAAAGGGTGTGAAGCATTTTTGGTATATGTGGTAGACAAGAAGGTAGATAGAGGGAAGTTAGAAGATATACCAATGGTCATGGAATTCCCAAATGTCTTTTCGAGGAGTTATCAGGACTACCGCCACTAGGAAAAATGAATTTTCCATTGGGCTTCTTCTAGGCACAATGTCAATTTCAATTCCGCCTTATAAAATGGCTCCGACAGAATTGAAGGAGCTTAAGGAGCAATTGGAAGATTTGTTAGAGAAAGTTAAATTAGGCCGAGCTCTTCACCTTGGGGAGCTCCAGTCCTTTTTGTAAAGAAGAAAGGCAGATCATTATGAATGTGTGTGGATTGTAGGAATCTTAACCATGTCACCATTAAGAACAGGTATCTGCTTCCACGTATTGATGACTTGTTTGATTAGTTGCAAGGGACAAGGGTCTTTTTGAAGATAGATTTGAGATCAGGTTACCATTAGTTGAGGATAAAGGAGTCTGATGTATTAAAGACTACTTTTAGAACACAGTATGGCTACTTTGAGTTCTTGGTCATGCCTTTTGGGTTAACAAATGCACCTGCAGCTTTCATAGATTTGATGAATAGAGACTTTAAGCCTTTCTTAGACCAATTTGTCGCTGTCTTTATTGATGATATTTTGGTCTATTCTAAGAGTGATAAGGAACATGAGGAACACTTAAGAATTTCTTTAGACAAATTAAGGAAGAATGAGTTGTATGCTAAATTCGACAAATGTGAATTTTGGCTAAAGGAAATGACATTTTTTGGACATGTGATTTCAAAGCAAAGAGTACATGTGGATTCGAGGAAAATAGAAGCGATTGTAAAATGGGAAGCATCCAAGAATATAGCTAAGTGAGAAGTTTCTTGGGATTGGCCGGGTATTACAGAAGGTTCGTGGAGGGCTTTTCCATGATACTAGCTCTACTTTCTAAATTGGCAAGAAAGAATCAAAAATTTGTATGGATAGAGGAGTGCCAAAGTAGTTTTGAGGAATTGAAGAACAGGCTTACAACTGCACCATTTTTTACTTTGCCTTTGGGAAGTGACGGATATACAGTTTATGGTGATGCCTCCAAGAAGGAATTGGGCTGTGTGTTGATGCAAGGTGATAAAGTGATTGCTTATGCTTCAAGGCAATTAAAGCCCTATGAGATGAATTATCCTACGTATGATTTGGAGTTAGCTGCCATAATTTTTGCTTTGAAGGTATGGAGACACCATTTATATGGAGTCACCACCAGGTTGTTTACAGATCACAAGAGTCTTAAGTATCTGATGAGCCAAAAGGAGTTGAATTTGAGACAAAGAAGGTGGTTAGAGCTGTTGAAAGATTATGACTTGATGATAGACTACCACCTGGGGAAAGCTAATGTAGTAGCGGATGCACTAAGTAGGAAGTCCACTATGGCACATGTGGAGACAATTACCTTCCTTTATTGACGAAATTAGCCAAACTTAAGGTGACATTGAGGCAAGTCGAGTCTGATTGTGTATTGACTAACTTTAGAGTGAGGCCAGTATTGAATGAGAAGATTAAGGAATTATAGGAACAAGATGAGGATTTGAGCAGGCTCCGAGAAGAGATTAAAAATAGTGAACCTTCTGAAATAGAGATCAGAGAAGATGGACTGATGGTGGGAGGTAACAGATTGTGTATCCCTGACATGTTGGAGTTAAAAGAAGAGATTCTAGACAAGGCACACAATGCACCTTATAATATGCTCCCAGGAAGTACGAGAATGTATAGAGATTTGAAAGAGCATTTCTGGTGGAAAGGAATCAAGAAAGAAGTTACGGAATATGCTAAAAGATGCTTAGTGTGCTAACAAGTGAAAGCTGAACACCAAGGACCTTCAGGCAAGCTTAAAGCTCTGTCAATTCCGGAATGGAAATAGAAGAAGATTACGATGGATTTCTTGATAGGATTATCAAGGACTAGCAGGAAGCATGATGCAATATGGGTGATTATTGATAGGCTAACCAAGTTTGCACATTTCTTGCCAATTAAGCAGACAGATTCTTTGAATGCCTTAGCCAAGAAATATGTAGATGAAATAATCCAACTTTATAAGATTCCAAGCTCTATAGTTTCGGATAGAGACCCTAGGTTTACCTCTAGATTTTGGGAAAGCTTACAGGAGGCTTTGGGAAACAAGTTGCACTTTAGTACAACTTTCCATTCACAAACTGATGGTCAATTAGAAAGGACAATATGGACATTGGAGGCAATGTTAAGAGCTTGTGTTATGGACTTCAAAGGTTCATAGGATGATCATTTACCTTTAATTGAGTTTGCTTACAATAATTTCTATCACTCAGGAATTCAGATGGCACCTTATGAAGCTTTGTATAGTAGAAGGTGCAGCACTCCTATTTGTTTGGATGACGAAGGTGAAAGGAGGCTTTTAGGGCCTAGGTCAGTACAAGTCACAGTTGATAAGATTAAATTAGTGAAACAGAGACTTAAAACAACTCAAGACAAAATGAAGAGCTATACTGATACATATAAAAAGGAGATGAAATTTGAAGTTTAAGACAAGGTGTTTCTTAGAGCTTCTCTATGGAAAGGGGTTTGGAGGTTTGGTAAGAAGGGCAAGCTTAGTCCGAGATACATAGGCCCTTATGAGATCATCGAGAGAAGATTGGACCTTTAGGTTATAAGTTGGCTTTGCCACCGGAGTTGTCTAAGAATCACAATATTTTTCATGTATCGATAAAGAGGAAGTACTGGTCTGATCCTTCATATATATTTTAACCTTCAGAAGTTCAGTTAAGAGAGGATTTGACTTATAAAGAACAACCAGTGGAGATTTTATATTCAAAGGAAAAGGTTTTGAAAAACAAAACTGTGAAGCTAGTTAAAGTTCTATGAAATAATCATTCTACAGAAGAGGCCACGTAGGAACCCTTGGAGGCCATGAGGAAGAAGTATCCACATCTCTTCAATATCTCTAGTAAGAATTTTGAGGACGAAATTCTTTAAGGGGACATTGTTGGACCCTGAAATTTTTTCTTTAAGTTAAGCATGATTTAGAATAATTTTTGAAGTTTTGATAAATTAATTATTTTGGAATTATTTAATTATGTCAAGTTAATAGGATTTATTGAATTGGTAAGTGGAATTAAAGTGTTAATGTAATAAGAATATTTATGGGCATTTTTGGGCGAAAAGTTAAGCATAAAAGGCATAAGGCTTATAAGGAAGGGCAAAATGGACTTTTCACACTCATTAAGGGTAGAAATGAAAGAAGAAATACTGTTTTGTTCTTTTAAGAAGGGAAAAACGTGATTTGCAGGAGAGAAAGAAGAGAAATACAAAAACAAAGAGAGGAGGAGAGAGTTTCAGTGGAGAAGAGGAAATCAACTTGTTAGAGGTAAGTTTTCATCTTTCTTCTTGCTAGGTTTAAAAAGGGATTAAATAGAGACTAGGGTTTGTGTTGTGAATGAAGGAAGAAAGAAGAGGAAGATGAAACTATTTTGATTTTGGATTTCTAAGCTAGGGTTTTGGTTTTTTAGCCTAAATGGACTATGGGTATGATAGATTTAAATTCAATTTTAGCATTTTTTTATTCTTGAAATTTTATGAATTTTCATTTGAATTTGGATTAAATAAGAATTGGTTTATTTGAAGGAAATCAAGAAAACCTTATTTGAAGGGAATCAAGAAAACCTTACTCAAGAGTAAGAGGAAAGGTAATCTTGAGCTTGGATTTTTAGCAAAATTAAGTGGGTAATGTACTTATAGTTTATTATGTAATTGGGAAAATTCTTACCTATGTGTGTCTATGTTGATTTGCTTGAAATTAAAATCGTTGTGCATGTTGAGAAATGCATGATGCATTGTAATTATGTTATACCTTGAAAGAGGTTATAACATTTTAAATTAGATGAAAAGAAGAAAAAGTATGAAAGTATGAGCATATGATTGAATTGAGCATAAATTTGCTTGTGATTGGGCAAGAGATGAATTCGTTTCGTTAGTCACGTGCACGTTGACCTATAGCCTTCTCCCGAATGCCCACTTGAGACCACGAGATCCTGAGAATTTAGACTTATTTTGTTCACGGTGTAAACTTCGGTTTCTCCGTTTTGTTCCACGGAACTCTCAAGCCATTTGTTTGTGCATTGCATCTTTGAATTGTTAAGTATGATGCATAATTGAGTGTTATGTTTAATGGCTAAAGTCTTAGCTGTGACTTATGAGTTTGAGCTAAATTGATTAATGCTTGAATTGCTAGAATAGATTGATAATGCTTAAATTGTTGGATATATATATGTATATATGCCTGAATTTGTGACAAATTACCGATGGCTATAAATATATTAGCCATTGAGCTTTGTAGCTCATTCCATATTTTTCACTCCTCAAGTGCAAAACAAGACAATTGTTGAACCTTGCAAGGCATCGGAAACTCTAAGGTATTATGGACTTTTGTAATTAAGTTATTGACTAAACTTTTAGATAGCTTTATAAGCATATCAAACATTGAGTATATAATGTATTTTGTATCTTGTATTAAATCTTTGATGTAATATTGTTATGTCATTAAAGCTATGTATGGACTTCATTTCGAATTAGGAATGAATTGAGAACTAAAGAAGTTTCCAAAGTTTCCAATGTGAATGTGCTCATTTATCTTGTAGTTGTACATTTCATATTTCAAGTCTTTCATAAGTGTGGAAATTATGTTTTGACTTCGGGGGAAAAACTGTATTGATTTATGCTGAATTAGACAAAGTTGACTTCTAGCAAGTTGTAGTTCATCCTTTTAGCTTTCCAATGGTATAAAGTATGCAATTATCGAATATTGGAGTTGAGAGTTATGTCCATTACAAGTTGGAGAAATTTTGGAAAGTGTGGTTAGTGTTTTAGAACTTTAGGTGATGTGGGGAAGACCCTGTAGAAACCCCATCTTCTAATTCAATCTTAGACTGAATCCCTTCGTATGACTCAGTCTGAGACTGAAGCCCTTCGTTTGATTCAATTTTGACCCTCTAGATGGCAAACTTTCTTTGATGTCTTCATGAAAGTTAGAGATTTAGAAGTCCTCTTCGAAACCGTCCAAAGATTACCTTAATCTGATATCTCTAGTGAAAGTTATGACGAATGTCCCAAAATAGGTCTTAGACTGAATCCCTTCGTCTAATTCATTTTTGACCCTCTAGATGACAAAATCTCTCTTCAAGGACTTTATAAAAATTGTAGATCTTGAAGTCCTCTTCGAAACCGTCTAAAGTTAACCTTAATCTGATAACTCTAGTGAAAGTTATGCTAATTGTCCCAAAATAGGTCTTAGATGAAGCCCTTCATCTGACCTTCGTTTGACCTTCGCCTGATTCAATTTTGACCCTCTAGATTATAAAATCTCTCTTTAGTGTCTTAATAAAATTGTAGATCTAGAAGTCCTCTTCGAAACCGTCCTAATACAACCTTAATCCGATATCTCTAGTGAAAGTTACGCTAATCGTCACAAAATAGGTTCAATATGATTGAGGACAAAGCTATGCTTGATTCTTTTAGCCATAACCGCATCATCTGACCTCCAAATGAGATGATTCTTGTTTCTAAATAAACTAGATACATAAAGCTACAAATTATCTGAAGGAATCAAATTTTAATTCAGTTCTTAAGACTTTCAATTTCTGGATGAAAATTGGGTATAGTGTACTGTTTTAGTTTAATAACAATCTGAAAATGTTTGGGCCCTAACTTTCAGATTTCTGAATCAAATTGAATGATTTTGGTGTCATTAGCAGCTTAAGACAATGAGAAACAAATGTTTTGAACAAGTCAAATTTTTATTTCGGTAGAGGTTTCCCAAAATTTTTCCTGAAGTTGAAGAAATGTGTTTGCTCACTTTTTATGACTTCGAATGTTAGGCTCCGGAAGTGGGGTCCAACATTGCTTGGTATCAGAGCTTAGGTTTGTCCTAGGCTTATAATGCATAGTAGGATGAATTGTTATGCTATGTGATTACTTATTGCATTGTAAATTGATTAAATTGCATTAAATGACATACATGTCATGCATACATATAGGGATTAGGATATTAAAATGAAATGTAAGATAATCGTTAGAGTTTACATTGAAGGAGTAAGATGCCACCTCGTAGAAGGACACGAGGAGTATTGCAATGATCGATTGCACCTGGCTCTCTACTAAGGGAGGAGAGTACTGATGAGTCAGTAACCCCAGAAAATATCGAGGCTTCTGTAAGGCAATGGTAGTGAGTCCGTTTGATCACAAACACGGGAGTCTCCTCTTTCGCAGGAGCAAGTGCCTGTTCCATTGGATCCAAGGATGTTTCAGGCATTTGCCCAGGCTATGGGCCAGATGCTGCAATCTTCTGCTTTGACCCCAATTAAGAAGGAGAAACAGTTTGATAAGCTCAGGAAATATAGAGCAGTGGACTTCTATAGGAACATGGATCCAGAAGAAGCTGAGACTTTGATGAGAAAGACCGAGAGGATACTGGATCAAATGGATTGTGAGAATGATGAGAAGGTTGTGTATGCTGCTAGTTTGCTTTAAGGAGATGCTCTGCATTGGTGGGAGAGTGTGCCGGGGAGTCAAATGAGATTGCTAGTGCTCGCATGGAAAGATTTATTAGCAGTGTATAGGAAGTACCTGTCTGAGGTGTATGTTCAGTAGAATTAGAGAGAGTTTTTGAGTCTCACTGAGAGGGAAATGATGGTGAGTGAATATGAGCGCCAATTTACACAGCTATTTCGATATGCAGCAGAGATGATGATGACTGAGGCAGCTAAGTGTCGTAGGTTCAAATCGGGGTTGCATTTAGCTATTAGAGAGAAAGTGATTGTGTAGAATTTTTGTGATTTTCAACAGTTGGTTGAAGCGACTCTAAGAGTTAAGAACATTGAGAACATAAAGAGTGCTATGAACAAAAAGAGAAAGGGGAGAGAACAGTTCAAGAGGGGAGATGGTACTTTTATGCCTGAGAGGAGTATCAGGACTCTCCCTATGCAGTTTAAGGAGAGAAGTAGTGGCACGAGTAGGTCCAAACTGATGAGAACTTTTACTATTTCTCATAAAGCCTCTACAACGGGAGGCAGTAGAAAGGGAGATGGGGATAAGCCACCCATTCCCAAATGTGAACATTATGGAAGGTTTCATAGAGGGGAATGTTACCAATTGATAGGAGCATACTTCAATTGTGGAGAGAAAGGACATATGGCTAGAGAGTGTCTGAAGTGTGCAAGAAGAGAAGGAATACAGATGCAAGTTTCGAAGAGAATTGAGACAGTGGGGTACAAGATTGCAACAGAAGTGGGTAGCACTGATGCAACTAGGAGGGAGAATCCTATAGGAAGACTAAGGGGGCAAGCAACAGCTAGAGTGTTTGCAATAACACTGGAGGACACAAATATTGCTCCAAAAGTTGTGACTGGTATGGTTAAATTATTTGATAATGATGTAATTGTTTTGATTGATCCAGATTCTACCCATTCATTTGTGTTGTCGAGTAGAACTGCGCATAAGAGAAATTTAAGCCCATTAGATACTCCTTTAGTGGTGAGTACTCCAATCGGACAGTAAATTATTATTAACCAAGTTTATAGATATTGTGAGATACATATTGGTGGGGAACACATAGTGGTGGATTTAATGCCATTGAAGATGAAAGGATTATATGTGATTTTGGGCATGGATGTATTAGAAAGGTATAAAGCCAATTTGGATTGCAAATGAAAGATAGTAGAGTTTGAGTTGAATGAAGATAGAAAGGTGGTGTTTGTGGGAGACAAGAGGTCAGGTCCACCAAGAGTTGTTTTGGGCTCTAATAGCAGAGAAAATGACGAGGAAAGGGTGTGAAGTATTTCTGGTCTATGTGGTAGACACGAAGGCAGATAAAGGAGAGTTAGAAGAAATTCCTATGGTCATGAAATTCTCAGATGTCTTTCCCGAAGAATTACCAAAACTACGACCACCTAAGAAAATTGAATTTTCCATTAAGTTTTTTTCGGGCACAACGTCAATATCGATTCCGCCTTATAGAATGGCTTCGATGGAATTGAAGGAACTTAAGAAAGAATTAGAATAATTGTTAGAGAAAGGGTAAATTAGTCGAGTTCTTCACCTTGAGGAGTTCCGGTCCTTTTTGTGAAGAAGAAAGACAGATCATTGAGAATGTGTGTGGACTATAGGAAGCTCAACCATGTCACTATCAAAAATAGATATCCACTTCCACGCATATATGACTTGTTTGATCAGTTGTAAGGGGCAATGATCTTTTTCAAGAAAGATTTGAGATCGGGTTACCACTAGTTGAGGAAAAAGGACCCCAATGTATTAAAGACTGCTTTTCAGACACGGTATGGCCACTTTGAGTTCTTGGTCATGCCTTTTAGAATGACGAATGCGCCCACAGCTTTTATGGACTTGATGAATATAATGTTTAAGCCTTTCTTAGACCAATTTTTCGTTGTCTTTATTGATGATATTTTGGTCTATTCTAAGAGTAATAAGGAGCATGAGGAACATTTAAGAATTTCTTTGGAGACACTGAGGAAGAATGAGTTGTATGCCGAATTCGACAAATGTGAATTTTGGCTAAAGGAAGTGACATTTCTTGAACATGTGATTTCCGAACAAGGAGTACATATGAATCTGAGAAAGATAGAAGCAGTTGTGAAATAGAAAACACTTAAGAATGTAGTTAAAGTGAGAAGCTTATTAGGATTAGCTGAGTATTATAGAAGGTTTGTGGAGGGCTTTTCTATAATAGTAGCTCCACTTTCCAAATTGACAAGGAAGAATAAAAAATTTGTATGGACAGAGGAGTGCTACAGCAGTTTTAAGGAATTGAAGAACAGGCTCACATCTGCACCGATTTTGACTTTGCCTTCTAGTAATGAGGGATATATAGTGTACAGTGATGCCTCAAGGAAGGGATTGGGCTGTTTATTGATGCAAGTAGATAGGGTGATTGCTTATGCTTCTAGGCAATTAAAGCCTTATAAGATGAATTATCCTACATATGATTTGGAGTTAGTTGCCATAATTTTTACGTTGAAGATATGGAAGCATTATCTCTATAGAGTCACTACTAGGGTATGTATAGACCACAAGAGTCTTAAATATTTGATGAGCCAAAAGGAGTTAAATTTGAGACAAAGAAGATGGTTAGAATTGTTAAAGGATTATGACTTGATAATAGACTACCACCCAGGGAAAGCTAATGTAGTAGCAAATGTACTGAGTAGGAAGTCCACTATGGCATATGTGGAGACAGTGTACCTTCCTTTGTTCAAGGAATTAGCCAAACTTAATATGACATTAGGCAAGTCGAGTCTGATTGTGTATTGGCTAACTTTAGAGTGAGGCCAGTATTAAATGAGAAGATTAAGGAATTACAGGAACATGATGAGTATTTGAGCAGGCTCTGAGAAGAGATTAAAAGTAGTAAACCTTCTGAAATAGAGATTAGAGAAGATGGATTGATGATGGTAGGTAACAGATTGTGTATTCCAGACATGTTGGAGTTGAAAGATGAGATTCTTGATAAGGCACACAGTGCGCCTTATGCTATGCACTTAGGAAGTATGAGAATGTATAGAGATTTGAAAGAGCATTTCTGGTAGAAAGGAATGAAGAAAGAAGTTGTGGAATATGCTAAAAGATACTTAGTGTGTGAACAAGTTAAAGCTGAATATCAGGCGCCTTCAGGTAAACTTAAAACTTTGTCGATTCCTAAATAGAAGTGGGAAAAGATTATAATGAATTTCTTGATGGGATTGCCAAGGACTAGGAGGAAGCATGACGCAATATGGGTGATTTTGGATAGACTAACCAAGTCCGCACATTTCCTGCCAATTAAGCAAACAGATTCTTTGAATGCATTGGCCAAGAAATATGTGGATGAAATAATTAGACTTCATGAGATTCCAAGCTCTATATTCTCGGATAGAGATCCTAGGTTCACCTGCAGATTTTGAGAAAGCTTATAGGAGGCTTTGGGAACCAAGTTGGACTTTAATATAACTTTCCATCTACAAACTGATGGTCAATCAGAAAAGACAATATGGACATTGGAGGCAATGTTAAGAGCTTGTGTTATGGACTTCAAAGGTTCATGGGATGATCATTTACCTTTAATCGAGTTTTCTTATAATAATTCCTACCACTCATAAATTCAGATGGCATTTTTGTTGATGTAATAAAGATGTAATAAGGACATTTTTAGGAGATCACTTGAGCATAAAAGAGCATAAGCTTATAAGGAAAGGGTAAGATAGACTTTTTGGGCTCATTAAGGGTAGAAATAGAAAAAGGAAGTGTTGTTTTGCTTATTAAGAGGTGAAAAATGTGATTTGAAGAGGGAGAAGAGTGAGAAAACAAAAGTTAGAGAGAGAAGAGAAAGGTTTCGGTGGAAGAAGGAAAGAAGAGAGATCAACTTGTTAAGGTGGGTCAACCATCTTTTCTTTTGCTTTACTAAAAGAGAGGGTTTGTGTTGGAAGAAGATGGATTTTAGGAACCCAATTGATGTTAGGATTTCTAAGTTAGGTCTAGGGTTTCCTAACCTAGATGGGTGATGGGTAGGTTAGATTTGAGTTCAATCATTTTGCATCTGTTGAAATAGTAGGACTTTCCTGTTAAGTTATAAATTTGTTGTGAATGTCGTTTGATTGGAACCTTGGTTATTGTAGGGGACCAAGGGAAACCTACCCAAGAGCAAAGGGAAAGGCAAGCTTGACCTGGTCTTTGCAAGCTAACTATGTGGGTAATATGTTTATAGTTTTGGGTGATTGGGCAGATTCTTGCCTATGTGTGTATATGTATTAAATGTTATGCATTAAAAAGATTCATGACATTTTGTTTGACTATGTGATTAATTGTTTGAAAATGATTTGTTGAAAATTTATGACGATACTTGGTTTTGGGTCATACCATGAAAGAAGCAAGATTTTTGATATATCTAAATTATGATTTTTGATCAATGTTATGTCTTGATATCTGTCATGGCATTCTACATAAATGAAAAGAAAGAAGAAAAAACATGAAAGCATATCATTTTGATAAAATAATTCTCAGCATGATTATGTGCTTCTGTTTGGGTGAGAGTGGAACCATTCTGTTCGTCATGTGCACGTCGACAAGAGCCTTCTCCCGGCTACCCGCTTGTGGCATATGAGCTTCGAAATGGACTCATTCTGTTCATGGAGTAAACTTCAGTTTTCTCATTCTGTTTCATGGAACCCTCGAGCCGTTTATGGTGCATTGCATCTTTAAATGATCAAGCATGAAGCATATTGAGTGTTATGTGATTGAGCAAAATTTGATGAATGTTTAAATTGCTTGAATAAAGTATGAATGCTATCTAGATATATATATACATACATATGCTTGACTTTGGTTAATTTCCATGGCTATAAATATGTTAGCCACTGAGCTGTGTAACTCACCCCACCACTTCCTTCTCAGGTGCAGATTGAGAAAATCAGTGATCCTTGTAGGGCAATTGGATACTCCAAGCTAGCTAGGCATCTTTTGTATTAAGTTAGTGGCATTTGGATAGCTTTATAAGCACATCAAACATTGAGCATCCATATGTAATCGTACTGAGCTATTGATGAGCGTGTTAATTTGTAATTAAAGTTGAAATTCAAATTATGTTTAGTGTTGTAAATGAAATATGATTTCTTCTGCTTGTGATCTCTTTTTTCAAGTTTTATTTTCAATTCCATATTTTGGGCCTGTTATAAGGGTAGAATTCGAGTTTAAACTCTTGGAGAAAAATCTAGAATATTCTAAGTTGGAGCAGACAAATCAACTCCGTATCATCTTAGTTTGACCGAGTCTGCTTCATCTTAATTTTGGGTACCTAAGATGCATTGTCTTAGTTTTGCGTCTTAGTTTGACTTCTATCATCTTAGCTTGACCAGGTTTGCTTCGTCTTAGTTTTGGGTACCTAAGACGCATCGTCTTAGTTTTACGTCTTAGTTTGACTTCTATCATCTTAGTTTGATTGGGTCTGCTTTGTCTTAGTTTTGGGTACCTAAGACGCATCGTCTTAGTTTTACATCTTAGTTTGACTTCTATCGTCTTAGTTTGACCAGGTCTGCTTCGTCTTAGTTTTGGTACCTAAGACGCTTCGTCTCAGTTTTGCATCTTAGTATGACGTTAGCATCGTCTTAGTCTTCTTTTGTCTTAGTTTTGATACTTAAGACGCTTCGTCTTAGTTTAGCGTCTTAGTATGACTTCAGCATCGTCTTAGTATGACATCAACACCGTCTTAGTTTTCTTTTGTCTTAGTTTTAGACCTAAGATGCATTGTCTTAGTTTGACTTTTGTTGTGTCTTAGTTTAACCTCCATTTCGTCTTAGTTTTTCCTTCGTCTTAGCTCTGTTTCGTCTTAGTTCCACTTCGTCTTAGAATCGTTCCGCCTTAGAATGTTCCATCTTAGTTTTCCTTCGATTTAGACTTTTGCATCTGATAAATTTTGCTTTGTCTGAGTTTTATGCACCTGTTCATCTTATACCTTCTGCCCCATTCTTGATTCTTTTAGAGGCCGAAACTCACTACGAGATCTTCATTAAAGTTGTAAATTTAGAAGTTTTCTTTCAAACTGTCCAAAAACAAAGTTATTCCGACATGAGTAGAGCCACAAGCATGTTGGATCCATTTGACCAAAACTTATGTTGGATCCATTTGACCAAAACTTTCTCGTTCGACCTCCGATTGAGACAATTCTTAAAGGATTGGATTCCTACCTTATTTCTCTACCTTTCCATAGGAATTTTTAGCCTCTGGTGTTGAGTTAATTTAATTAGGAAGGGTTTGTTGAGATAACCCTACCGTGAAACCCGCTCACGCTTTTTGGCTTCGGTTTGATTGTTGGACTTCAGAAACAGGGCCCAGCACACTAAGTATGAAATCAGATTAGAGTGTAATAAATCAAAATAATAGGCAATCATAAAGAAAATAATTGGATCACAATAGTCAATCATCTTAATTACATTAACAAAAAAATCAAAACATATCAAAGTATTCAACTGGGGTTTATCTAACTTATATACTAATAAAAAAATTAGCTATACATTGGCGAACACAAAATCATATCCATATATAGAAAACATTAGAATTATAATTCTAAATCTCCCTAACTATTCTCTATCACATATTTTGACAATATAGATGATTGATCTTGTGTTTTGATGGATCTCTTAATAAAAACTTCATGTCTCCCACTCCTTAAGCTCTGAATCACTTCTGGAATCACCTCTAAATGTCTCATAATAGTGTCAGCTGCTACCTTCTTTCGTTTGCCTCTAAAATGTCACTTTTATATGAAAACCTAACTTTTTGGGTTATGCATGGTCATATGCACAACCGTGCATAGGAATGTGCATAATTGGAAATTGTCGAATATCACAAAAGTGCACGACCGTGCACTCCTTCCAGATTCCTAATTTTCTGTTTTACATTGTGTTTTCATCTGAATTCCTCTCCTTTAAGTTCATGAAGACAATTATCACCTGTAAACACACTTGAAACATATTAAGTACCAAATATATAGGAAAAGTATAAATATCAAGCAAAATACATCAAATACGGGTGGTAAAATATATTCAAATATCCATATATCAATTGACTATTGGATTGTGAAAATTCGTATGGTATGATAATAACTCACTTGGGACTACTAACATCTAATCTTAGAATTATCAACTGATATATATTCAAGTTAACGTCACTAAGATTGCTTTATCGATTTGTGAATTCCACTATTAGGTTGACCAATGATATATGTCAACCTATTTATAGGTTTCCATATGCTAGAAGATCATCCAAACTTACATCAATGATAAGGAAGACATCATCATATGGAAGCATACTAACAATGGCAGCTTCATCAGCCGTTTATGTAGGAATTTATTTCAAGGCAACCTAAACAAAATCCCATAGACAAAGATTGTTTAGTTCAAACATAGACTACTTCATGCTTCCACTATATTATGGTTAGTTACAAAACACAAACTGCCAACAATTGATAGGCTATAAAATTTTATAAATTGTACTAATTGGTGTATCCTGTGTGAGCATGAGTTACCTACTTTTTCAATGGGATTTTGTTAAAGAAACTTAGAGGCAATGTTGCACAGATGCTACATTCAAGATGCTCTAAAGGAATGGAATGACATAATGGATTAGTGCTCAGGCATCAAACATCTAAACATCACAGTGAAATGGTGATTTTGTTTATCACTTTCATATTTTATCACAGCTACTTGGAATGAGAGGAACACAAATTTTTTTATGGTAGAAGACCTGGCAAGAAGCAATTCAACAAAAACCTTATAAAGAATATTAGAATCCATATAAAAATCTTAAAGCATAAATTTCACCATTTTGATTATCTTAGTAACACACATGGAAAGTGTAATATTTATTTGTGGATAAAGGATAGAGGCCTTTGTTTGTAATTATCAGTTCATTCAGTGGTAATATGCGATCTTTATCTGTGTAGACACTTGAATTGCTAGATTGAAAATTCCTTTATATGCTTTTTTTTGTCTTTTAAGGCTTAATTTATTACTTATTTCTAAAAAAAGAACTAAAAATTTTATTAGTTTATGCCTAACCAATAATTTAGTTGTATATTTATGATATAATTAATATGGCATTTTTTTCTTAAATACATATATTTAGTTAACTAACTTACAAGATTAGTTACATAAGATAAAGATACTTTAGAAATAAACTTATAAAGAGATCATAATTATAAGATTCATATTCTAGTCAGATATTATTCCTAAGAATGGAAATTTAAAGAGCAGAAATACTAACGCATGTTATATTTATTTTTAATGAAAGAAAGAATCGACCTCAAAGACTAATGTATGGAGATTAATAAACTTAGGATTCCAAAGCTGACTAAAGGAAATGGTAATAATGGAAGGAATAAGAGAATTTGAGTCGAAGGGAGGTTGAGCAACTATAATTTTTTTAAAGCATGAAAATGACATTGGTGGTGTTAGAGGTGGTGATGGAGAGTGGAATGACAGTGATGAATGGTTTTGAAATCCTCATCTTGAAGATTTGGACTTAAAATATATAGATTGATAATATAGCCTTAGAAGAGGCAAGGGAATATAAAAGCCAAAGGGGGCATTAGAAAAAAGGAATACAACATAGATTAAACCATTAGATAAATAGGTTCTTAGCATTTGGGGGTAGACTTCAACTTATTAAATCAATGTTGAATTCCTTGCAAGTTTATTAGTTCTAGTATGTTTATGGCTAAGGGAGTAGTGAAGACAATTGAAACCTTATTTAGGAGGTTCTTATAAGGAAAGAATAACTATAAAGGAAGGTTAATAAAAGTTAGATGGGATAAGGGTTGCAAGTTTAAAAAGGAGGGGGCCTAAGGATAATCCTTATTGCCACCACCAGCAAGATATTAATGCTGAAAAAAATCTGGCATATTTTGTGCAATGAAGATTCTTTATAGACCCAGTGGCCTCACTCTTATATTCTAAACGACAAATCATTGAGGTCCATTTCTCCTAAAGACTTTCAATCTTTATTCATTAACAATTTAATGAGACTCAAGGAAATTATAGAGATGGGAGTGAAATGTAGAGTTGACAATGGAAAAAAAGCTCACTTTTAGTTTGATAATTAGACGGGTCATGGTCCATTAATTCGACTTCCTATTGCAATCATATGTTGGTCTAATGCTTGTCTATTCATAACTAATAATAGATGGACTAATTATCCATACTAAGTGACCTACTTATACCCTAATTGCAAGACTTAGAACAAATTCTCATGGCTAAACCAACCTCTTAATTCCTTTTCTAGTAAGGTATGTAGGGCATGGCTTGAAGTAAATCACTTGTTAATATAGAAATGAGATAAAATATGTAAAATACATAAGAAGGGGGTTGAATTGTGTAATTTTTTTGAAAATATTAATCTTTCTAGATTTCTTGAATTTCTTTACAAAAATTCAGATGATTACTAAATCACTTTGCTAAAGTTGATAAGTAATGCAATCACAAGTAATATTATCCACTCGTCTAACAATAAGAAGATTAAAAGATAAGGGTTAGAGAATAGACGTCACGATTTTATACTGGTTCACCTCAAACCTTGGGCTACGTTTAGTCCTCAAAGTTTGTCTGAGATTTCACTATACTCTTTAACTTTACAAGTATTCTTTCTACACTTACAAAGCCTCTTCAGGTCTCTCACACAAAGTATTCTTTATCTACTAGCTTAGCCTCTCCAGGCTCTAGCCTTTCTTTCTCTCTCAAGGAAAGGTATTTTTTAGCTTCACGTTACAGATGTATTCGCTCTCTTCTTTCGCACTTTGAATACAAAATTTCTCTAATGTAAAAATGTTATCTTAGTCTTTGAATAGAACTAGTATTTATAGCCTAAGTCTCTAACTCTCTTATTGAAAAACTGCTTTTTGAATCTTCTAGAAACCGTTATTAGTTAAGTCCTGTAACTAACTCCAACTAACTAACTTATTGATGTTCTAGAATATCTTCCTTTTATATCGTTTGGAATAATACTTCTTCTGTTATTACGTTTCGTCTGTTATTCTGCTTCGTCTAGTATCGCGCTTTGTCTGACGTTGCGCTTCGTCTAATGTTGATATATCGCTGTTGCTAATGTATCGTCTATTGTAGATATATTGTCTAGCATTGACTGCATATTTTTTGCGTTGACTAAGTGTTACTTACATTTTTCTGCACACTTAACAAACTAATCAAAGCAATTCATACATTTCTAAGATTATTATTATTTGATTGTCATCAAAATTAATAGAAGTGAAGTCCTCTTGACTTAACA
>JANIPM010000231.1:30731829-30749104 GCA_027478405.1 Erythroxylum cassinoides
TTTTAAACATATCATAAATCAAGGAATGACATTTTTGGAGAATGTTAATCTTGACTGATTCAAGTGGAGTGACAACAATTATCTACAACCTATTTCAAAAGGACCTAGAACAACAAAAATCACTATTAATTATTTGCAACCTATTTCAAAAGGATCAAGAACAACAAAACTGAGCAGCAAACAATGGAAAATAATATCTGATCAAATTCAAGCTCCATCAATTGCCGTGGTTAAAGAAGCGCACATTATCAGCGATTTGGCAAGCTGGGTTTCAGATGGAAAGTCAATAGGCAGATGTGGGAAGTGTAAGAGGTCAAATAGAAGGCATTAGGACTATTTTAGTAGAAAGGCATGCATTAAATGCTCTGTTTAAACCAAAACATTATTCCTGAAGCATTAAATGCTGGCAGTAGGATTATTTTAGTAGAAAAGCATAATTTCTACTCTAAAGAAGCATTAAATGCTCTATTGAAACCAAAATGTTATTCCAGAAGCGTTAAATGCTCTTGCTTCTGAAAACCTTTGACATCGATATTCTGTAAGCATTAAATGAGTTCAGAAGCATTAGATGCTTTATGAACCATTTTGCAATTGAAAAACTCACCCCTTTCTCAGCTCCACAACTACTGAAGCGAATCAGGAAGTTCCTCCTCGACAAGCCATGACCTTTTTCATTTCTGGAGCTCAGCGTAGATAATCTAGTTGCTGTGAAACCCTAAGGACCTGAAAATTTGGCAAAAGAGTTCTCTTGTTTCTTAGAGGAGCTATTTAGGGTTTTATTTTTTTGTGTGATTTTTCTGTAGTCGAAACTGTTAGGTGTGTAGGCATGAGTCCTATTCAGGATTTTGAGCAGCATTCTGGACTCCTCCTAGAGCCGGACCTCCGTACGCTCTCTGTTCCTCTTTTAGACATTCTTTGTATTTTTTCTTTCGCTTTGTTTAAACAGAAGAGGAGAAAAGGTGAAATGGGTGTGCAGTAATTTTCTTTTATTAAGAATCGAACCAAGAAGCATTAAATGTTCTTGCTTTTGAAAAGCTTTGACATTGACATTCTGTAAGCATTAAATGAGCTTAGAGTCATTAAATGCTTTATGAAAGCATCGACAATTTTTAGCGGGAATGGGAGGGATAGGGATTGAGTTTTAAGTAGATAAGTAGATTATTATTTATAAAATAAAACTATTTTATTTTATTTATTTATTTTGTATACGAGATTTTTCAATATTATTTATATTTTATGTGCTAGCAAAAAATATAATAATATGCCATATAAATTATATCATAATAAATTAAATGATCATAAACAAGAAATATTACACTTATAAGTGTGTGACCACATAGGTTCATCACTAAGCCGATAGTAATTAATTAATCAAAGTTGGCGTCTAATAACACTCCTCAACGACCGAACAGTATGAAGTAACAACTTTACAAAGATGGAACCTAGTTAAGGATAATGTATTATTACCTTCCATTATTACAACTCCGGATTATCTTAAGGTATGATTTAATTGTCAAACCCTATTAGATAACCAACTATGTTACATGCCAATCATTAGTGATTGGTGAATGACTTAAGAAACTTCTTTTCCTCACTCATTCATTCGCCCAGGCAAGGTCTTGAAATAACCATTAAAATCAATGATAACATAAAGCTCAAACTCATTACCTAGATTCGATGGATCTCATCTTGACTCACCACTAATCAGATAGGTACTTAATTATATCCAATGATCATTCAACTAGCATTTTTATATACTAGGTGTCTGACATCAACACATAATAAGTAACCTATTGATTACTATGATGATCTCAGGTCAAAGAAAAAATATACATTTAAATCCTTATGAGAATATCTCACTTGATAGTTCATAAGTAATATTAACCAATAGAAATTCTCAGTTTGATCAATTCAATGATCATATCTCTATATGTATCATCTATATATGTAACTTAGTAAATGAGATCTACTAATATCCATCTAATACTAATAGATATTTATTTTTTATCACATCAAATTCATAGCAATATCTACGATTTACTACCTTCAATCTATGTAGGATAAATTTACCTAGACTAAATATGAGGCATAATTAAGAATTTTATGGGTTCAAAGGGCCACATCATCTAATTCACTACGAGAAAAGTAGGAATTAGTGATGGAAAATTACTGACAAAATAGAAATCGTTGCAAATTACTGACAAAAAAGTAATTTTTGTTGGTAACATTGACCGAAAAAAATTCGTTTAGCAACGGTAGTAATATCCGTCAGTAAATATGGAGGGAGATCATCCTGGCAAAATTTGTGATGGACTTTAGCAGGAATTGTTGGTGGAATTAAAATTTTTTGATTTTACCGACGAAAATTTGTCCGCTGGTAAATTGTCAAGGTAAACATCATTGTCTGCTTCAGCTTTAGCATTTTAAAGTAAATGAAAACGACATCGTTTGGTTTAACACCAAATGATGTCATTTTCTTCTACATTAAACTCACTCCAAATGTCCTCCTCTTCTTCTCTATTGTGGGCTTCTCTTCTGCTGATCGACATTTGTCTTGTCCAACCAGTGTCATCATGTCCTTCGGTGGAGATATTTTTGCAGCCATTGTCATGTGTTTTTTTGTATATTTGAAGAAAGTTAATTTGAGCATTTGATTACTTTCGTTTATTTGTTTATTCTGTGATTAGAAAATAATGTAAAGGTATAAATGTTAGTGATAATAAGGACAAGACCTGATTTTGGTTGTGATATTAGGTTGAATTTTTAATGTATGTAAGGTGTTTGATGAAATGTCTATTCTTTAAAAAAATAATTTCAATTCTTTATTTTCAGTTCTTTTTTAGTATGAATTTATATGGGGGTGTTGTGGGGGGTGAGGGTGTGTTATATTTTTCCTGAACATATAGATTGTTTAGGAAACAAACAAAAAATTAAGAAGTGTCCTAGGAAATTATATTACAAGAACATTCATTAGGTACGAAGATCATTCAAGAAAAGCATATGCAGAGCTCAAAATTTTAAACCTTTTAAGTAGGTTCTGATCCAGCCATTGAAGGGTAGCTAGAAATAGGGAGGCCCATGACAGGAATAAGAAAACTACTCTCCATAAAAAGCCTTTGTTAATAAGCCTCTATGGTTCTCGTAGCTTGGATCATATCCTTAACCAAGTTGCAATAATTCTCCTTGAGTTTCTTCACCATGCGACAATAGTACAACCTCAAGCGCTTTAGTCTTATTCTTCTAAACATTCTTATAAAGAAATTCCCTTTCGGGGTCTCTTTCCACCTAGTTGTGTCGTTGGTACTTTCTGCCTCCACAGTGAATCTTTCTATCAGGTGGGCCACTGGAAAGTTGGAACAAGAGAGGCTTAATAGAGAGTGTCATTATCTTGAGCCATGAGAGTCAAGAGGAAGATCTTGGTAGGGGTGTTATAAGCTAAGGGAATGGGAGAGGTTATAAACTATATGTATAGTTGGGCTAAAGAAAGACAAATAATGCATCTCTATGCACTTGGAGTCCAGTTAGGTTGAGAATTCATTTTAGGTATATCTTCATAAAATATGTATAACTCTTTACTCCAAAGAAAGAACATTAAAATAGTCCAAGGACAAGGACAACCCTATATCTTGGAGAGTAGCGAACAACAAAAACTTTAATTTGTAACGGGTATAGTGCGAAGTGAAGTTTTCAGAGAATAAATTATCTTTATAGTCAAAGATCACTATAATGATAATCCAAAAAAAAATTTTGTTTAATCGTTCATCTTGACATATCAATATCATATGGTTAGATGTATCATCTACTTAATAATTGGTCTTGATATATCAATTTCTTGTTATTGTTCGTCTACCTCCTAAGAATCACTTCATATAAATAAGTATCATATGGCAAGGAGGTTTTAGTAGTAGTTATACCATTTGATGAATTCCATTATTCACCAAAAGGAGATTGTTGATAATTTTGATGGGATTAAGGTTACCTGGGGGCTTCTTAATGAAAATGATGATCAAAGTGGTGGAAAACAAAGATGTTATACTAATGATGAGGATAGATACTTTGAGTTTTGAAGAGAAGGATAGAGATATTGTCTTTAAGAAGAACTTGATTCACATACTATGCACTCGTGGAGCTACTTGGAAGTAAAAAGAAGAGGTCTTATAGCTCTTCACAATGAGAAGCTACTGAGCAATTGGACTAGTATTGAGTTCAACAATTTGTCAACATTTTACACTATAATGAATGATCTAGACATATTATTGTTAAAAAAAGATTTCTACAGAAGAGTAAGTAAGGTTTGGAAAAAGGGTTATCTATTGTATGGTCCTCTTATAACTGAAAACAAGTTTAATCGTAAGAAGCTAAGGCCAATTACTTGAAATATGATATAACTCAACTTGGAAGTGTTAGGTGAGATGATGATTTAAGGGATATGTAACTAGATATAGGAAATAATTTTCTAATAGTTATTGAGGATATTAATTCTAATCAAAAAGCATGTAATCGAAATGAGGATAATGGTAATGATGAAAATGAGAAATATTAATTCAAAGGATGGGATATGAATTTCAAGTTGAAATATGCCACCAAAGAGAAAATATGATATAATGCGACCAAGGTTCAGATCACGATTTAGAGCCAGTTACTGTCCAGGTGAAGAATCACATTCTACAGCTATAGCCGAATCAGATGTTGTACCTCTAGCTACTACTATACTTGCAGATGAGGCATCACCTTCTGTACCTACCACTACACCATCTACTACCCCTATACTAACAGAGATATCAAGGGTAAATAATGTAGATGAAAGAGGCAACCTCCAATCTGGAGTTGAGGGAGCTGATGGAAGAAATTACATCACAATTGTCAACAATCTATAACTGAAAATACATGAAATACCACATGTTTATAATTAAGTTATAGGTTTAAATTTAAAAAAATGGTATAAAATTAATTGTTTTAATATTAGTTTGATTCAGTCTAGACTATGCTCAAGAAACATGACATCCAAATTCAAGGAGAAGATTGATGTTGAGGGTTATATATGGAAGAATATCTCTTATGTGACAAAGGCATTTTACTATCGGGAGTTTAAGGTACAAAAATATATTTTTTGTTTTTAATTGATTTTATACATTTATTAGGTAAATATTATTACATTGCAAATACTTATCGTATGTTTATTTCAGAAAGATTTTTTTTAGGATTCTTAATTTGATGCGGTCATTTATAAAGTATGGGAGAGACGAGCATGTACACGTTATCAAGACTTTATTGGTGCGATACACAAGACTGGTGTATGACTGCCTTATATTTTTGAACAAATATGGAGTAGTTGGCAGTAGTATTGAACATCACCCGAGGCAATGTCCATTTCAGAACATAATTCTACCAACAGACGTGGAGGACCGGGGGGAGAGAGTCTTCCCGTACATACTGGAGGATCTATTACCCACCACAAGCATGCAGAGAGACTTGTAAATATTTACACTTTACATTTATATTCTAATTTTGTTTACTCTGATGTATTTCAATTTAATTTGATGTGTGAATTTTGGAATGAAAATATGTATATTATAAAGAATGATAAAGTTATAAATGTCTGGTGCTATATGTGACTGTATTTTTTAGTTATTTTCTTTGTTCAACAGGTGGTGAATATCATAAAAATAGAAAAAATTCTGCCAAAATTTTTATAAATTGTAGTTCACTTATAACATTTTATTATGATGCAGGAAAATTCTATAGCTACGAAGCCTCCACCCTGTCAACTCTTTTTTCACACTCACACTAAGAAGCATGACGGTGTAACCTTCATCAACACTCGATGTAAAGAACTAAATGTATGTAAAATTTATGCTTCAATATTAATGCTTAAAAATTATCACTTACCAATATAAACATTGCCTTATGATAGGACTAAATACAAGAAAACATTGAACTACAGTCTCAGTAGTATGAAGATGTTGATGAGACTTAAACCTATCTTCATGCAATAAGTGGTAGGGACCATCGTGCAAGGATATTCGGATTAGGTTTATTTGCAAACACATGTTATTAGCAATCTTCCACATCCAGTACAACAACATCTAGCAGGTGGTCCGCACCCAATGAAATTCATGAGCTTCAAAGCACAGTACAAACATTGGCAACTTAGATGCAATAATCGATGGAGTATATAGCTCAGCTTCGTAATAAGGTGGACAAGTTGAAGGAGAGGCGTAGCATCTTATCGCAGCAATCAAAACATCCACAGTTACTAAATGAATAGCATACTTGTAGTCATTTTGTATGAATTACAAATACTTATTATATCCAAAATACTTTTTATTATCAAATAATATAATTTTTGCTTTATATCATCAATCAACTTTATGTTTTAACAAATTAAATGTTGAAGCAAATCAAAATATTATCAACAGAAAACTCATAACTGTTTAAATTATGCATCAACCATAACATCATCAAATAAAATTTAATGCAAGGAATTTTTAAAAAATCATTTTTAGTAAATTTACCAATGAAAAAACAAAGTTTGTCGACAAAATTTATTCGATTTATTGACGGATAACTAATAACCGTTAGTAATAAAGCATTAACTTACTGACGGAATAACTAATTTCTTCAGTAAGTTTATATACGGACATATCTTATATGTCGATAACTTTACTGACCTAAGACAACACAGATTAATTGTTGGTATATTCACCAACGATTACATAAAATTTATGTCGGTAAATTTGTGATGGATATTTTATGATTCGTTGCAAGTTATTACCTATGGTCGTTTCTCTGACGCCTTTGTTTGTCAGTAAATTACGTCGCTAACTTAGCTTTTCAATGGAACGTGTAAAAGTTTTGTCGATAATTTTCATCACTAAGCTTCATTTTTCTTATAGTGAACTAGCATGGAAAAATAGGACATAATTGGGTGTATCAAGACTGTATCAAACGATGTGGAAAATTGTAGATAAATGTAAATGCTAAGGAGATTGTGTGAACTTGCTAAAAATGTGAACAACATAAGAGATGTTTGGTTGAGTAAGGGTTAGATAAATAAGACTATCATCCAGCTTATGATATAAAGTAGGATCATTAAGAAGCTAACCTTTGTCACATAAATATTTCATATTAGCTACCCTTGGGGTTTCAACAAAAGTATTTTTTGTTGGTTTGACTAACTTAACTAAATTCTAAATGTAATTATGTTGATTCAAAAATACCTTGAGGTTAATGATGAACTTCTAACCCTAACAAGTAAGTGAGTTGTCCAACTCTTTTATATTGAAAGTAGAGTGCAACAATTTCTAAAGTTCAAAAATAGCCTCTAAATTAGAACCAATGATAATAATGTCATTCACATAAATAACTATCCCTTTGGATGTGTATTGCAAAAACAAAGAGGAATCTTATTGACTTTGAGTAAATGAAAAACCAAAGAGAGTGGTGCCTATTTCAAGTCATATAAAGGATGTTCTAGTTTGCAAACATCATTAGAAGAGAAAGTAGGCATACTATATGGAAGTTTTATATGAACTTCTTCCTTGAGATCACCATATATTCTTGACATCCATTTGAAGTAAAGTTTATAATTAAGATGCAACAACTTGTAGGATGGTTTATAAAGTGGATATCGTAGCTACTAGTGTGTAGGTATCTTTGTAATCTAGTCATACTCTTGATTTTTTTCTAAAAACCACTAACCTAGCCTAGTAACGATCTCTAGATCCATTATAATGAAGTTTGACGAAAAAAAACAAAAATTTACTACTAAGAGGTTTAATAGTGGAGGTTATGGTATAACATTTCAAGTTTAGTTTTCTTCAAATGTAAGAGGTTATATTTCAATGGCTCTCTGCCAACACTTATGTTCCATTGCCTATTTATTAGATAAGGGGATAGGAATGGAAAATAATATGGCCACCAGGATATAGTATTTGGAACACCATAGTTATGTACGGGATTTACTAACTCAAGAATTGCATTTGAGAATGGCAAGTGCATTCATATGAGAGGATTAACAACAAATGATTGATTGTAAGGGGAAGCTAGAGGTGCTAAATTCTAATTTATTATGGCTTTAAAATTTCTCTAATACACTAAAAGTGGTTTAGAAATTTTTTAATCCATAACAAAATTAATAAATATAAGTAGTACAAAAAATGAAAAGAAAGATGATCTTGATGAGTGGGAAAATATATTGATTTTCTAAAAAAATACGTTTCTAGAAATTTGAACACAACATGGATTGAGATCATAAAAAAGAAAACTGATAAATGCATATTTGACTATAATTATACATCTATATTTAACATTTTTTGCTTGTTATTTCATAGTTTTGTTATATATTTGGTATTTAATTCACTCTAAATGCATTTTTAGTTTATAATTGCCTTTATGGACCAAAAAGAGAAGATTAAATGAAAAAGTGGCATACTAGGAAGATTTGAAGCAACTAAGGACCTATGAGATTGTGTATAGTGATGGTGTAAGTCTTTGTAAATGTGTGAAGATTGAAGCATTTGAGCTTTTGTAGTGTGGAGTTACATGCCTGTGTATGTTGATATAAACAACCGTGTATATCTACCATGTAAGTCTCTATATTTGTGTGAAATTGTAAATTCAAATATTTTTATTATACACAATCTCTTACATATAGGTGTAAGTGACTGTGTGTTGATAAGTTTTATATAGAAAACTTTCAATACCACATGTATACAGATTGTAACTTGCAGTACAAAAGGTATCATTCCTGCGATGACAAATTTGGCACCTAGTAACTTAAATAAAAATTTGTTTAAGGTATTAAAGATTGATTTGAATTAAAATAAATAATTGAAATTGAAACAATTAATAAAACGATCAACTAAATGATTGAGCTACCAATAAGAATTAATATGATCAAAACCGGAAACTTAGGAATTATTCTATCATTGTTTTGTCTCCTCTTATCCTTGTTTACCCAATTATGCTTGATCTTAGATATCTAATTATGCATCTCTCATGAAAACTTATCATGGTCATGCTCTTTATGCACGATCGTGACATCTTTCATGCTTTTAACATCTTCTTTATATTCCCTAATTTTTAACACTCAGAAACACATGAAACTCCTTTTGAAATATAAAATTAAGATCCAATTCTTACTCTAAACTAAATAAACATTTAGATTGTATACAAACACTAACAATAACACAATTATAAGTCTTTACACATTATAATCATCTAATAAACACTTTAAAACACACTTAAACACCAACAGAAACATAATATATTCTAAACCTATCAAAGCACTTTAATGAAATTGATGTGATGAGACTTAAATTTTTTAGCTATCTATAGGAAACAAAAATTTTCACTACAAAACCCCCATAATTAAATTTAGTAACAATATGAATTTATGTAAGGGGGTACATACAAGATGAGATTTTTATTTCTTTTATAGTTGTTCCTAGTACTTCAACTTATCTTCAGTAGTTTTAATTAGGTTAATTAGTAAAATTTCGTATTGGATATGAAATGGTATGACTTAAAAAGAGCTAAAGTTAATGATTTTAGGATGAAATGGTTACTTAAAACATGCATTATCCAATAAGTTCAGTACTATATTAGATAATATAAAGTTATAAGAGATCCAAAAGGTTAGATATAATCTTATAAACCCATTGAACAAATTATTTATTTTAATGAAAACTAATAATAGAATTGTTTATAAGATAAGTCATAGGAGTAATATCAAGTTTGAAAAGTTTAATCTCATGGCAATACATCCAAGTGGAACTAATGTCTTTGTTTATACATTTGATATATAGTTGAAAGGCTATAAGATGTTGAAAGATTCACTTTCATAATAAATTCAAAGAATTTTTTAGAGATGATTGTGAATTTTGCATGTCTATAAGAAGATTACTAAGAATATAGTTGTCCTCTTTAGTGAGACTATATAGAGAATATTATTCATAGAGAATAATAATCATATTTTTAATTATTGAAAATATAATTGTCAAAGTACAAATCGTGTTGAATATGGAAATTAACAACTTAATTCTGAGAATTAAATCTATAGAGATAGATATGGAATATATTTACCTATTTTAGTTTAAATATATAGATAATGTACTAAAGGTGTTTAGTGTTTGAGATATTTGATACTTATGAAGTATTAAGATATCCATTATTCTATATGAGTTGATATGTGAGTTTAAGTTTATAAGGATATTAATGTTAAAAGTAAATCTTTGTTAAGTTATATCTTTTTTAGAATAATATTATTTTAAGATTGAAAAGGTTCCAATGTAGCATTAATTCCCAATTAAGCCATAATAAAATTTTCATTTAATGAAAATGATTAATTGGATTAAGGAGTCCTTTAATAAATTTGATATAGTTTCTTGCATTATTCAAAAGAAAATTTACTGTGGAATATTAGACCCATTAGGTATGCAAAAGGAGCTAAGATCTCATCAAAGATCCTAGTATGTATTTAGGAAAATTTTCTTAATTATGGTGATAATTAAGATAAAAAAATTATCAAAATTTAAGTAAGTGCTCACTATAGAGAATCTTGTAAAATTTTCTTACTAAGCCACTATCCCAATAGTAGGATAATCATCATAAGATGATATGGTATAAGATATTTAAATGATTGGCTTATTGTAAGTGAGAGATTGATGGATTATGCCTTATAGCCAAACAATTGGTTGTAATTTAGTGACATAATTATTTAAATGTTCTTTTTATCTTATACATATTTAGATGTATATGATAAAGTTCGTGGGGTTAATTGTACATTAAAAATAAAATTATGATGGGATCATAATTATGATATTCATATTACATTTATGTATTATCCCTAAATTATTTCTAATCATTGTTCTATTAAGACTGGATATTAATATATCACAAAATACTAACACATATTATGTTTCTTTCTTATAAAGGAAGTAGACAATCTCATAGACTAAATTATGATGATAGTTAAACAAATATATAGGTGCTTATTAGAGAACAATTTCACTGAGTTGACCTCATATGAAAATTCCATTTGGAGCATTACTTGTATGTATGTGGAAAACTTTCATTATGATGATTATATAAGTGAGCCTTTAACTTGAGATTATTAAAGTATCTCTTATAGGAATTTCTATATTTTAATGCTACTTATGACCTATTTTTGTCTTGAGTACTTCAGTAAGTAGTCATTAATATAACATGAATTGTATGGAAGAAGTTGAGTTATCAATATAGGATTCATCATCCTAAAGTAACTAAGGATAATGTTTCATTGTTATTAGTTAGTATTGAATTGGAAATCTTTAGCCAAGGTGGAATGACACTTTTTAAAATTGTTTACAAATTTCATTAATAGAATCAATTACTAATGGTGGAGAATTAACATGAATGGAATCAAATAGAGTAAACATTATTTACATACTTTATGTTTAATCATAACATTTTATGATAAAAGGATTAGATCATATAAAAAAATCATATACGAAAAGGTTAGTTAACATTACTTTAACAATCCTAAATATTTGGGTGATTATGAAGCGTTACAAGGCACCAATTTTGATCTATAGATATAAATTATTTAATCAGAAAAGTAAAGATAAATTTAAATAATTTTTGTTTATCTAATTCTATGGTTATAATTTAAGAACCAAATGGATTATACACAAAGAATGAGTTGAGGAGAGAAAAGGTATTTTAATTAAGTTGGACTTGATTATAAAGTTTGACAAACTTTACGTTTAAATATAAAATATTTAATAAATGAGGACCAATATGAGATATTGAATCTTAATTGGGCCCAATTGGTATTTAATTAGAATTAATTGGAATTCTAATCAAGGTTTGATTAAAATTAGAATTTATTTCAATTAAATTACTAAAAGGTCTAAGAGCTATTATAGATAGGCTTCGGCTCCAAAGGAGCTCGCACTTCTTGCTTCACTCTCTACAACAGTTATTGAGTTCTTTTAACTCGTTTTGTGATTACTATTAAAGGCCAGACACTTATGCGGCTACGGTAATTGAGATGAGCCAATTTTATAAATGGTTTGAGAGAAACAACAAGAAAAGGATCAAGCTTCGCATTAAGGTACAAATTACTATTCATATTTTGTTATGTTTTATATGTTAATCATATTATAAAATTCAAGTTATCTTTTTGAAAACCAAAATAAACATTTTGATTATTTATTTCGTTGCATGCGAGATTAGATCTTGCCCCAATTTTTCAACACAAAATTTGTGTTTGTTAAAAGAAAACATTTGTTTGTGTGTGTATATATAAAGAGAGAGAGAGAGAAGAAACCCTGCCTCCATAAGGAATATATAGGAGGACATAATAAGGAAGAACTAAAAATCATTTCCTTTAATAAAATTGATTACCTAAAGAGGAAAGTAATATAAAATACATTAACAAATTAGTTGACTAAATCATTAATCAGTAGCTAAGTCTAAATCTTCTAACGTTACTTAAAGTGCAAACTATGAAAATATTTAATTTATATTTTACTAATTATTTTCTTTTATTCTCTAAAAGTTAATGAGGATTCAATATCTTGTTTTACCAAGTCATTAGAACAATTCGAATATCTCTCAGGGTTGAACGTTAAATTAACAAGAGCTATATGTTTTCTCTAGAGGAAACTCCCTGATCAATAGGCATTTGATTCTATAAACTGATCACACAAAAGATACTCACCCTATGAAATACTTACAAATACCATTGGTGTACTCCAATATCTATTATAAAAACCATTGAAAGGGAAATGAAAAACTTCCTACTGACTAGTAATAAAGCCAATGTTATAAAAAGTGAAATGGAATAAATTTTGCCAATAAAAAGATAAAGCTTCTTGAGCTTAGATTCAATTATAATGATAAATAAAATACTTCTTTGTATAAAATATGGAGATTGTGCATTAATCAACATTCTTTATGGATTAAATGGATTCACACATATGTATTTAAAGGTAAAATCCTACATATAATTAATCCTAACATTCACACTTCTTATACTCTTAAGCTAATCCTCAACGAAAAGACCACTATGAGAACTATTATAGGACACATGATAGGTAATGGAAATAATGCCTTCTTATGGTATGATAATTGGAATCCTATTGCACTGTTGAAAACTTTATGTTTATCAAAGCCTTTATTAATTGTCTTAGAGCTCAAATCAAGGTTAAAGTCTCCATTCATAACAACTTTTTGAAGTAGCTAATGTACATGCCTAGATAACTTAACAATATCAAAATCAATCTTCCTGCGTACTAACCTAATGAAATGGAACCTTAACTTAGGGTAAGTTCAATAACATTACCTAGTTTTAAGGAAAAAAACTATTCAATTCATTGGTGAAGAATTCTTTAGTTCCCTTAACACTTTCTTAAAAAAAGTTTCATCTTATGGTTAGTTATAAAAGATAAGTTATGGATCAAAAACCAACTCTCTTTTATCTTAATCATTAATGAAGGATGTTGAAAAATGATATTATCTATGCACATATATATTAGGAAGTTCTTAACCATTTCTTTAAATTCCTGCTTGCTCTCCAATTTATGAGTAAGCTCTTATAAAAATTTCAATATTTCTAGATCATACAAGAATTCAGAAGCGACTATTAATTGGATTTCCACTACTCATTACTTAATATTATAGATACCATAGTACTTTATCTCCCTTAGTTGTTGAGTTCATATGATCTAGAAGAAAAGGAATGCCAAATTTTTTCCTTATAAGTCCAAAATATTTCAACAAATGATTACCTATGTTATTTAATACATTAGAGATATAATTCTTACAAAATGGTTAAGTCAAGGTTGAGCAATCATTTAGCACATATATGATTAGTACAATTTTATCATTTTCTTCTCCTTCTTGTTTTTCATTTAGTTTTCTCTTAAATTGGTGTTTATGTTTGTTATGGTAGTTTAGTTGTCTCTTTATAGAATATTTGGCTTTAAGTTCCTTTTGTAGTCATTGTTTTGCTATATTTCATAGAAAAGACTCCCTTTTTCAAATTTGATTTTTAAACTTTCTAAAAATATTAAGATTTACTGGAAGAAAATTTGTATTTAAATTAATCTATTAAAATAAAGTTCAAATTACTTTATAATAGTGAATTAATTATGATAGATAAAGAACATAATCTCATATTCAAATTAATCCCATACTCACCTTAATCTCATATTCTCACACTTATTCTTGTATTCCCACTCCTAGACTTTATTGTACCATAAGTATAACCATAAAGATGTAATATTTATAAACTAATTAATTTAAGTATCGATAATTATTATGTTTGAAATATAATATGAATGATATTTTATCAACAATAATGCAATCATTGACTAATTTCAATTTTTTTACAAAATGAAGTTATGGGTGACCTTGTTTAGTATAAAATCTTATCCTTTTGAGAGGTTGGTGTGTGTGTGTGTGTGTGTGTGTGTGTCTTTGTGTGTTTGCATCAATTTGTACTCAATTCTAGAGGTTGCTAGTAGAAGGCTTTTAAGAGGGCTTTAGACAAAAGAGTTAGAATAGGTATAACTGTCTTACGAGGTGTTCTTCAGTAAGAGAACTCCAAACTTTTATTGTTTTTATCATGTTATTTGATTTAGTGGGTTTTATTATTAGCTTGAAGTTATATGCTAGACAATTACATGACATTTAAGAAAATACTTCACCAGATTTATGGCACTAGAGATTGGGATATGTTAGTGAGAAGGGGATCAAGTTGTTAGTTGGAAAATCACTTATCCCTACAAAAGATTACAATTTCCCTCAACCCTTGTGATCGTTGCATGGTTGGAAAACAACATTGAGTGTCTTTCCATAAGAAGTCACCAAAGAGGAAGACAAAGTTAGAGCTGGTGCACTTCGATATGTGTCGTACCATAAAGGTGAAGTCTTTGAGTGGTAACAAGTATTTTTTATGTTTATCAATGATGCTACATACAAGACTTGGGTTAGTATGTTAAAAACAAAAAGCCAGGTGTTAGAGACCTTTCAGAGATTTCATGTCATGGTGGAAAGGGAGATAAAGAAGAAGTTAAGTGTCTCCAAACTGATAATAGAGGAAAGTTTACTCCAACCCGCATGCCATAAATGACCTACAAATAAGAAGAACCTTAGAACAAAATGAGAAGTAGCTAGCCAACTTCTAGGAGAGACATAAGCAAGAAATGGTATAAGGCACGAGAATATGGATCCTGGTACCCTACAACATAACAGTTTTACTAAAAGGATGAATAAAACCATTATGGGGAAGGTTCAGTGTATACTCTAAATGTCAAAACTACCAAAGTTCTTTTTGGGAGAGGTGGTCACAATCAATGTGTATGTGATCAACATACCTCTGGTCCTTTTAGAGCTTGACATTCCTTAAATAGTGTGGAAAAGAAATGATCTAACTTATTCACATCCGAGGGTGTTCAGATGTAAGGATTATAAGCATATGCCAAAGGAGCAGAGATTGAAACTAAATTTGAAGACTTCTCCTTATGTGTTCATTGGATATGGTGATGTGGAGTTTGGCTGCAAGCTCTACTACCTAAAAAAGCAAATGGTTGTTGAAGCAAGGACGTAATCTTCTACAAGCATGAGATCGATGCAGATCACATCATAGAAGACAATACAACTTATAATAGTTTGTCATTCAGTACTATAGATTTTACCACTATTTCAAATTCTTTTGATTAGCCTAAAAGTGAAGAAGGCGAAGGAATTGAGTTAAAATAGAATAATAATCAGGTTTAACTTGATGAAGAGGCCAGGTGCATATGAGTCACATCTTATGGATAATGTAGAAGAGGTCCATGAGCATTATGAGTAAGATGAGCAACCCAATCAAGTGTTAGAAGATGCCTAACTTTGAAGGTCAATTACAAAGAAGAAGCCTTCAATAAGATACCCTAGTTCACAATATCTCCTAGTCACTACTATAAGGGGCCAGAGAACTCAATGACAAAAACTCTTGGCTCAAGACAACGCAAGAGGAGAAGGATTCATATAGATAAGAATGGTGTCAACATGTTAACAAAAGTAGCTCCTAAGAGTAAGCTTGAGTTTTATAGTGAGCTCATCAAGATGGTTTTCAAGTGATCAATCAGGTGGTTGATTTCTCCTCTAAAATGGGCTTAGCGGAGGAGATTGTTATGGCTACAACCTTATTATATAGACCTTTTTTGTTTAATTCCACTAAATATAGACTCTGAAAGTGTTAGTTGTCTTCCTGGATCAAAAGGGATTTAAATGAAGCTGTAGGTGACCTTGTATAGTATAAAATCTTATTCTTTTGAGATCTAAAGATAAGTTTAAGAGATAGAAGTTGCATGGATAGAAACACATAATGATATAAGAGTTTTAGAATCCAAATATCTTTCATCAATAGCAATTTTATTAAAATTTGATTTTCTAGATTTTATTTAGGTGTAGTATTAGTGGGTGGGTGGGTGTGTGTGTGTGTATGTGTATCAATTTGTACTCAATTTCAGAGGTTGCTAGCAGAAGTCTTTTGAGAGAGCTTTAGAGAAAGGTAAAAGAGCTATATTAGATGTAGTTGTCTTTTGAGGTATTCTCGAGTAAGAGAGCTTCAAACATTTATCATTTATATCATACTATTTTGATTTAACGGATTTTATTATCAGTTTGTCCTGTAGTTTTAACTTCTACACTAGAGAGTTTTTTACGTTAAAATTCTACATTCATAATTTTTCAATCATCTTTATTGTGTGAGTAGTTTATTATTAGTGGGATGATCTTAGAGGTTTTATAAGCATTATTGCTTGGAGCCTCAACAAGTGGTATTAGAGTCTAATACATTTTATTTAATACTTTCATATTCTTGTATCTATTTGCATAATTATTTTGCTTTCTAATGGACCTCTCACTGTACAAATGCTATGATAGTTTTCTAGTAAGTAAAAACTCAATCTAGAACAAAAATAATTTCAAAGAAAATCATGTTAAGTTTTAAATACAACATAAAAAGTATTCAAACTAAATATTGTTTTATTTTACTCTTATATCACTTAAACTATCATAAACTACTATAAAAATAACAAGTTTTACTGCAATTTTCAAGCTAGGGTGGTGTTGGCTATTTTCCAATGTATTGAATTCCGTACCGTACCGGCCGGTACGTACCGTCCGGCCCAAATCTGGTACCGAATTTCAAGTTTTAGTACCGGATTTAAATACCGGTTGGTACCGGCCGATTTCGGCTGTACCGGCCGGTATTCAAAATACCGGTCAAATACCGGTC
>JANIPM010000231.1:30769394-30784186 GCA_027478405.1 Erythroxylum cassinoides
TTATTTGTCCTTAAACACTTGATCTTTTTACTATAATCCAATTTAACACATGCTTTAAAAACTTTAAAAACTAAGAATGCATATGATTTTCTGTTAATAGGACACACTTAACACCTTTTAAAATAATCATCAATGAAAAATAAAAAGTACTTTACTCCTCCTAGGGATAGAACTAGTGCTTATCATATATAAGAATGAACAAATTCAAGAAAGACCTTGGTTCTTGATTTTGGTGTGTTAAATTTTATATGATATTGCTTACTTATGACACAATGCTCACAAAATAACTTTGAGATCCTAAGACATAGCTTTTGTTTAACAAGGATCTTCGTTCATTTTTTAGATTATATGTAACAACTCAGACCACCTGCCCATAAATGTTGTCCGTTTTGAGTTGCCCATCGGGCCAATACCCTCATGGTTTTGCTCTTCCTACACTCAGGAAAACGCCTCTATAGGAAAGTAGTATTCATACCCTTATAAAGCGTATTTCATTCTTCTCTCTAACCGATATGGGATCTCACAATCCACCCTCTTAGGGCCCAATGTCCTCGCTAGCATAATGGGTCGGGAACCAGCTCTAATACTATTTGTAACAGCTCAAATCACTCGCCCACAGGTCTTGGTTCGAGGGGTAACCCAAAACAGACAATATTTGTGGGCAAGTAGTCTGGGATGTTACAAATAGTATTAGAGTCAGTTTTCGAACTGTTGTGCCAGTGTGAGACATTGGGCCATAAGGGGGTGGATTGTGAAATCCTACATCGGTTAGAGAGGAGAATTATAGGTACTGCTCCCCATAAGATGTGTTTTCCCATGAGGGGGAAGAGCAAAACTTTGAGGAGCTTGGCCCGAAGGGCAATCCAAAGCAGATAATATCTATGGGCGAGTGGTCTGGGCTGTTATAAAATGGTATCAGAACCGGTTCCCGACTTGCTGTGTCAGTGAGAACGTTGGGCCCTAAAGGGGTAGATTGTGAGATCCCACATTGGTTGGAGAGGAGGATGAAGTATTTCTTATAAGGGTGTAGATACTTCTTCCCTATAGACGCATTTTTCCAAGAGGGAGAAGAGCAAAGTCGTGATAGGCTTGACCCGAAGAGTAACCCATAGCAGATAATATTTGAGGATGAGTGGTCTGGGCTGTTACAATTTACTTATAATGACAACCACAGGGTATACACTAAGTTAGATATACATCCTATTTAGGCTCTTATACCACTTATTAGAATGATTACGTTGATAAAGCAAGATTACAACTTAATTTGCAAGAATTAGGACAACATAAAATCTTATTATAAGTGAAAAAAGAAGTTACAATATTAACATTCTTTAACTAACCAATAAGAATATAATTTTCACAAGCTTTAATTTTGAAAAAAAAGGAGGATATTTATTATTGTATCAAACTAAATATAACATACATTTCAATTATTTATACTTACCAACATTTCAATATTTACTTTACACTATTATAAGTTATATATCTTTATCTAGATTTTTTAAATATCTAGATTATTCTAATATGAATCATGTCTAGATATTATGAGTGACATCTAGACCCTTCCACCTAAATAATATCTAACTAGATGGATAATAAAAAGAATATAATAGTGCGTCTATGTCCGATTAGATTTTAAATGATGATTACAAATTCTTCATCTATTAAACATAAAATCAAAAAGCTTTTTTAGTGGAGATTTATTAGTGCGGGGAAATTTTTAGATGGAGGATTATGTCATTTAAGGGAAAAGGTTTATGTGATATGAGATAGTTAATGTTTTAAATAAGCTTTCTATCCTTAAACTACTAGTTTTTATTCCTTTTATTACACTCAAAACTTTAAGGCATGCATTTAGCTTTAAGCGTTTAGTGGAATACACCAATTATTATATATAACACTTATTTTAAATAATATTAGAAACAAATGTATATTGGGCAAAGTTTTAGGTGCACATAATATCTTGCAAATCACCTATTTCAGAAAATTACTTAATGAGCCATTGACTCAAAAATAAATGACAAATTTAATTCAACTTATATTTGAAAGCCTTAATATATTTTTAATATAAGTTATCTTGCAAATCACCTATTTCATAAAATTACTTAATGAGCCATTGACTCAAAATTAAATGACAAATTTAATTCAACTTATATTTGAAAGCCTTAATATATTTTTAATATAAGTTAACCATCGACTGGAGTATTTAATTGGGTTATTGATCCTATAAGTGTGACTTTAATATATGATACATATTTTTCTGGACCTATAAGTTAACCAGGAGGAATAGGGCTTACGGAAACGGAAGGTTTGGGTTGTAGGCATAATACTCTATAAATGACTGGTCAATTTTGGTAGGTAGAAAGTAGTAAAGAAAGGAACAGTGACTGTGATGTCTGGCGATTAAGCATTTTACACGTTTGAGAAGGAAAGTTTATCTGGCTCCCAAGTCCCACCCTTCGCACAGGAGAAAATGCCAACCCAACCCGACCCCTCACAACCAATGCTCTGAAATCCCAAGAAAAGGAAGTATATAACTAATTCCCAAGCTTACAAGTAACACCATCTTCAACCACTTTACTCTCCCACCAACGTTCATAAACAATAATGTTGAATTAAAGGTGCTTGCTTTACTTTATCTTCTCTCAACAGGCTGATAAAAAGGAGTGTTGAGAGAGGTGGAGAGAGAGAGGGAGAGTTTACCTTTCTCTATTGCTATTGTCTTTTGCTATTAGGAGAGGCTAAAGATCGAAACTCTTGCGGAAATAGTTTCTGGGTTTTGGCGGGTTTTGGACAGCGGAAGTGTTTGGTTATCAGAAAAATCGAAAGCAAAATGTTTGCGTGCGAGTGGTTTTGCTGCAATCAAGCCCCTGACTTGAACTTGCCTGAGCTTGACCCAGAACCCTTCTCTTTGCCTTCACCTCTTCCTAGTTGGCCTCCAGGTGTGTTTGTCTTCTTTTTTTACTTACAATATTTGGTTTTCATTTTCTGGGTAGTTCAAAATTATGATTCTTTCGCCTTATTTCTGAGTCTAATATGGCCTAGGATTGTTGTTGGAGCTCAAACTCTTTTATCTTGTCTCGAAACATGGTCACAATGATTTATACGGTCCTTGAGACATTTTTATTGTCATTTCTTGTTTGTTGTTTAGGAAATTCATTATTAGAATTAGTCCATGAATATTCCATGAATGATGCACTATTTTGATTGGCTTTTCTTTTATATTATCATGTTTCCACTAGCATTAGTTGATCAGTTTACTTAGGAGTATTGGCTCTTGTGTCTTCAGGTGAGGGATTTGCTACTGGAAGAATAAACCTAGGAGATGTAGAAGTAATCCAAGTTACCCAATTTGAAATTGTTTGGAGCTGCAAACTATCACAAGGCAAAACAGAAGTGGTCACATTCTATAGACCTGTCGGGTTCCCTGATGGATATTATTGCCTAGGTTACTACTGTCAGCCAAACAGCCAACCTCTGAGAGGGTATGTTCTTGTGGCTCGTGATACAAATGCCAGCAAGCCTGCAGATGACTCTGTTCAGCACTTGAAATCAGATTCTCCTGCTCTGACAAAACCCCTTAATTACAAAATGATTTGGAGTACAGATTCACACTCTGAAGGGAGTGGATATTTTTGGCGGCCAAACCCCCCTGAAGGTTATAAGGCCATGGGCATAGTGGTGACTAACCGTCCAGAAGAGCCTGATATAGATCATGTTCGATGTGTTCGAGCTGATCTGACTGAAAGATGTGAAACTTCTGATCTGATAACTTCAGTGGATCCAAAATCTACTAAACACCCTTTTCAGGTGTGGAACACAAAACCTTGCAGGACAGGAATGTATGCTAAAGGTGTTCCTGTGGGTACTTTCTATTGCAGCAATGATTTGAGTTCTGAAGAAGCATTACTAGATACTGCATGTTTGAAGAATCTTGACAACAATCTGCGAGCAATGCCTAATCTAGACCAGATTCATTCCTTGATAAAGCAATATGGCCCTACTGTATACTTTCATCCAGATGAAGTTTACATGCCCTCATCAGTGCAATGGTTCTTCAAAAATGGAGCACTTTTATGTGAAGATGGCAAGCAGCAGGGTGAACCAATCAATTATATGGGCTCAAACTTGCCCAGTGGAGGGGAAAGTGATGGGGAATATTGGATAGATTTGCCAGCAAGTGATGATGCAAGAAATTTTGTGAAAAGAGGACACTTAGAAAGCGCTGAGCTATATGTTCACATAAAACCAGCTCTTGGAGGAACTTTTACTGATATGGCTATGTGGGTTTTCTGTCCCTTTAATGGACCGGCCACGGTTAAAGTTGGGATAATGAGTATACAAATGGCCAAGATAGGGCAACATGTGGGTGATTGGGAGCATTTCACCCTACGTGTTAGCAATTTCACAGGAGAACTGTGGCAAGTCTTCTTCTCTCAGCATAGTGGTGGTAAATGGGTGGATGCTTCAGAATTGGAGTTCATTGAAGGTAATAGGCCAATTGTTTATTCATCAAAACACGGGCATGCTAGTTTCCCATATGCTGGTACTTACCTTCAAGGGTCAACAAAGCTAGGAGTTGGTGTGAGAAATGATACTGCACGAAGTAAATATTATGTGGACTCAAGCACCAAGTATCAGCTTATTGCTGCTGAGCATCTTGGAGATGGAATTGTTACAGAACCCTGTTGGTTGCAATATATGAGAGAATGGGGTCCTACTACTGTCTATGATGGGCGTGCTGAAATAGAGAAGATAATTGGTCATCTTCCATTTTTTGTTCGATTTTCGTTGGAGAATATCTTTGACTTGTTTCCAACGGAGCTTTATGGTGAGGAGGGGCCTACTGGACCAAAGGAAAAAGATAATTGGATTGGGGATGAGATATGCTAGCATTCACACGTAATTGTCTGTGTTATGATATTTCCTTTTGCTGCTTTTGATATGAAGGTATGCACGTGCCAGCTTGTCGGTTATGCTATAACTGTACTACAGTGCGCAGTAGCAAAGAGTGATAAAACAGTAACACCAGCTTCATTGGGAATGGGATGCGAATTGCTTGCAGTGCGATGAAGTTTTGGTTGTTAACGCTGCGTGCTGCGTATTATTGTGATCCATATGTTGAGACAGAATGAATAAAAAGGAGACAGAACAGGATAAAAATTGGAGGCAATGAGGTGTTTGGTTGTGATAGACAAAACATATAAAATTATGTTCGTCTTGAGGACAGAAATGTATTTGATTGTAGTTGACAGAATATAAAAAGCAGTATCAATGATCAAAGCACTACTACAGTATAATATAATTAAAAATATGTAATTCATTGATTGTTTTAAAACGAATGATTTGTATTAGTAATTTAATTATATCTGTAAATAAAAATTTTTAAAATTAAGTAACATAAAAATAAGTTTCAATTTTGAGACGAGTGTCCGACTCAAAATTGAGAAGAAATTTTCAATTCAAACCAAACTTAAAAGTCCAATAAACCCAAAAGTACTCATTTAACTTTTAATTGAATTAAGTTAGATTTAAATTGTCAATTCTAATAAAAATATATTAAAATTTTTAAATATTATTTAAATTAAACGTGTTGTTTAAGTACTAGTCCTTTACTAAATAATTTATCACAAACAAGTGATTTAGAAAAAACAAACAAACGAAATAAGCAAAGAAGTAGATAAAGACCACGCCCATGCCATGTCCACCCTATGGCACCGTCCTTCTCCTTTGGGCCAACTGATGTTCAACCATGTTACGATTTTTAGATTCTAGGTAACGCTATTCGCACAATCCGATTCTCTTGGAGACACAATGAACACATGAAAGGACGAAGAGAGAGAAAGAAAGGAATCAATACATTCATTCAAATTTTTGCCTGCCCTTTCATTCTGTTACAACGGTTTATAACCTATTGCTACCGGAATCTTCTAGATAATATCACGTGAGCTCGTCCGTGACTGAGTCTCCCACGCTGCGTTTCATTTATTCAAAGCTTATCTTTGCGGCGTCGTCTCCTTCATCTCCCTCGCGGGTTCATGCAGCTCCTAATAACGTAACATCCCTTCCGTCTTCAAGAAGCACTTTGTCCAGCAAATTCACGTCCGAAAATCTGTTTTGGAGCTCATAAAACCACTCCCACGTTGCCTCTTCCTTGGTTCCCCCTTGCCACTGTACCAGCACTTGTGTTACCGCCTTATTATTTCGTTTCATCATTCTTCTTCCCCAAATGGCTACTGAAATTTTTGCTCGTTCCGTCATTACCACCGGTAGCTGTCCAAAAGTTGGTGTGCCTTTCGAAACAAATTTCCGCAATTGAGACACATGAAAGCTGGGGTGAATCGTCATACCTTCAGGGAAGCCCAAAGTGTAGGCTACTCTGTTTATTTTTGATATGATGAGAAACGGACCGTAGCATAAGAGCCCCAGCTTTTGGTTGGGTCTCCATTGTACTGACTGCTGTCGGTAGGGTTGCAACTTTACGTAAACCATTTCTCATTCCTCAAACTCCCGATTTGAACGACTCCTATCCGCCTGCGTTTTCATCCTCTGTTTTGCTCTGTTCAGGTGGAATTTAACGACCTGAAGCATGGCTTCCCTTTCCTGAAACAACTGATCCATCCCTGCATCTCTGGAGTCCCCTGCTACATACGGAACGTATATGGGTGGGGGATATCCGTATAGAACTTCGAATGGTGTCGTATTAATGGCTGAATGGTGTGTGGTATTATACCACCATTCGGCCATGGTTAGCCAACTTCCCTATTTCTGAGGGGCATCACAATAGAAATATCTCAGATAAGTTTCTATCGTTTTGTTAACTGCCTCCGACTGTCCGTTCGTCTGCGGGTGGTAGGAGGTGGAAGGTTGCAGCCTTACGTCTTGTAGCCTGAACATCTCACGCCAAAATTTGCTCATCAAGATGGGATCCTGGTCCGATATAATTTTTTTAGGCATCCCATGCAATTTGAATACGTGATCCAAGAATACCTAAGCTATCTCCTGGACGGTGTACGGATGTTTGATTGCTGTAAAGTGTGCATATTTGCTGAATCTGTCGACAACCACAAAAATGGCCAATTTTTCCTAGGAGGGTGGTAGACCTTCTACGAAATCTATCGTGATCTCCTTCCAACATCCATCTGGCACCGAGAGGGGTTGTAGCAATCCCGAATATGCGGCACGGTCATATTTGCTACGTTGACAAGTTACACAGTTCTTCACATGGTTCCTTACATCCTTGGCGATCTACTTCCAATAAAACAAATTCTGTATCCTCTTAATCGTGGCTGTTACCCCAGAGTGACCTCTCTGCGGGCTGTCATGCGCCATAATTATGATCTTCTATCGGAGCTTCTTGTCGCAGCTGACCACTATCCTTCCTTTCCATCTCAACATTCCCTGTCGCCATTCGTAGTTCCCCGTCGGATTTTCTGCATTCTTTAACTTCCCGATGAGATCCTTAATTGTCTTATCTTCCTCCCATCCCGCCTTAATCTCATCCACCAAGGTGGCTTGCAGCTGCGATACGACCATTTTAAGTAACTGTTGACTCGAAACTCGGGATAACGCGTCAGCCGCCAGATTCTCCTTCCGACTTTGATAGGTTACCTCGAAGTCATATCCGATCAGTTTGGGAATCCAACTATGCTGAAAAGGCGTCGAAATCCTCTGCTCTAATAAATATTTTAAGCTCCTGTGATCCGTTTGAACTCGAAAAACTCTCCCATTCAAATAGTGGTGCCAATGTTTCACGGCTTTAATAATGGCGAGAAACTCCTTTTCGTACGTGGATAGCCCCTAGTGTTTGGGAGCTAGCGCTTTGCTCAAGTAAGCTATTGGACGGCCTTCCTGCTGGAGCACCGTGCCTATACCCTTGTCGCATGCATCCGCTTCGATTACAAATATTTTGTTAAAGTCGGGCAGAGCTAACACTGGAGCGGCCATTAATCGTTCCTTTATTTGTTCGAAGGCTGCCTGTTGTTATTCCTTCCAGTCCCAGCTTCCGGACTCCTGTTTCTTCAACAAATTATGGAGAGGCTTCGCCAGAAGTCCATAGTGCTCAATAAATCTTCGATAGTACCCTGTGAGTCCAAGGAACCCCCTTAGATCTTTCAATGTCCGTGGTTGAGGCCACCGCCTGATGGTTTCGATTTTCTTCTCATCGGTAGCGACCCCCTTTTCTGATATAGAATGGCCCAAGTAGTCTATCTGCCGAGCCCCAAAGGTGCACTTGTTGCCCCTTACGTACAGCTGTTGTTGTCTCAAGACCTCCAGAACCATACGAAGGTGGTCCAAGTGCTGAAGGAAATTTGTGCTGTAAATAAGCAAATCATCAAAAAAAAACCAGTAAGAATTTTCGAAGGAAGGGACGGAATATTTCATTCATGAGGCTTTGAAAGGTGGAAGGAGAGTTCGTGAGGCCAAAAGGCATCACGAGGAATTCAAAGTGTCCCTCATGCGTCCGGAATGCTGTCTTCTGAATGTCTTCTTACCTCATCCGAATCTGGTGATATCCGAATCGCAAGTCAAGCTTCGAATACCAGCTAGATCCTTGTAGTTCCTCCAAGAGCTCCTTAATGAGTGGAATTGGAAATTTGTTTTTGATTGTGTGCTTATTTAATTCACGGTAGTCTATGCACATTCTCCAAGTATGATCCTTCTTCCTTACTAAGATGATCGGAGAAGCATACGGGCTGACACTCTTCCGTATGAAGCCCTGTTCCGATAGCTCCTTCACTGCCGCTTCAATGGCGTCCTTCTGCTCTCCAGAGTATCGATAGGGACGTATATTAATTGTCTATACTCCGGGTTGTAAGTGAATCGCATGATCACACGCACTTTAAGGCAGTAGTCCCTTAGGTACTGCGAAAATCTCCCCATAGTCCGCCAGTAATCCCTTAATCTCCTCTCTGCTTTGATCGTTGTCATTAATGCTCAAGTTTTGCATCTGCATCTCAATCGGATCGGAAAGACGCAACATAAATAATGCACCATGGTTTGAATCCTTAATCATCTTATTGAGGTTCTTACCCGATACTTCTCGGGCCTGCCTTTTGGGTTGTCCGGACAACGTCACCACTCTTCCCTCCCATTGAAACTCCATGGTCCTCTGCTTGAAATTACACAACACATCGCCTAACTTTGCCAACCATTGCACCCCAAGTACCATGTCGCAACCTCCCAACTTAATTACCAGCGCTTCGGTAGCAAATCTGACCCCTTGCATATGCCACACAAAATTCTTACATGCTTGTTTATAGACTAACTTTAATCCTCCTCCCACAGTGATGCTTAGAGGACTGATCTCGATTAGCTCCTCCTTGGCCTTTCTTACCACTTTTTCATCCAAGAAGTTGTGTGTACTCCCGCTATCCACCAGTATATACAGAGGTTTCTGTCGATAGTTCCCTATGACCCGCAACTGTTTGTAATCAGTTTGGTCCTTTAAACCCCACATCACTTCAAGTGAAATGTTAGGATTGAAGGGAGTTCCTTCCTCCAATTCTTCGTCTCCGACTACCTCCTCCTCCTGTTCATCATCCTCTACCATATACAGCTGAAACTGTTTCTTCCGACACTTATGTCCCGGTTAGTACTTCTCATCGCAGCAGAAACACAAGCCTTTAGCTCTCTTTTCGTCAAACTCCTGACTGCTTGTAGTCCTACTGCCTCGCTGGTTTATGAAGTTGAAATTCCTACTTACTTGGTTTCCTGGTGTCGGCAACAGTCCCGCCTCACTGGAAGATTTGGACACAGGGGTTGTGACATTGTTCCCTTTGTACATCATAGGTTCCCGCCCTCCTGGACTACTAACCCGACTTCCCTTACCGAAGTAAACTGGTACACTGGCTACCACGATCGCCTCCTGTTTACACGCCCATGTGTACGCTTGATGCAGCTTCTGTGGGTCATCATCTTCACTGTCAATCCCAGTTCTAGTTTAAGCCCTTTCAGAAAGAACCCGACCAGGTAATCTTCTGGCAGAGTGAGCTTATTCGAGAACCTATCTAACAATGCACAGTACTCTAATACTGACCCCTCCTGTCTCAATTCTTTTAAATCTCCGATAGGATCTTTGAAAATGTTTTCATCGAATCGTTGTCTTAAGAGAGTCATGAACTCTTCCTATTTCTCCTGCACATCCCTCCTATTCCGGACTGTAAGTTGGTACCATTCGAGAGCAACCCCTTCCATATGGATCGAGGCAAGCCGTATCTTTAACTCCTCCGGAGTCTGATCCATAGAGAAAAACTGCTCACATTTATAACTCCAGCTTCTTACTTCGGTACCGTCAAACGTAGGAAATTCCATTTTGTTGACTTTGAAGACTCCCAATCCATGACTCCCTTCAATAGCACCCTTCACCACTGATTCCGAATCCCCCTTATCCATTTTTTACATGAGTTACTGGAACATCGACTTAATATCACTAATCTCTTTTTCCTGCCTGGACTGTGCTTCGAACATGCTCCTAATGCTTTCTTCTAAACGGTGAACCTCTGCTCCCCTGGTGCTTTCTGCCATTCTTTGTCTGAGGAACGTAAGCTCTGATACCAGATGTTACGATTTTTAGATTCTAGGTAACGCTATTCGCACAATCCGATTCTCTTGGAGACACAATGAACACACGAAAGGACGAAGAGAGAGAAAGAAAGGAATCAATACATTCATTCAAATTTTTCCTTTCATTCTGTTACAACGGTTTATAACCTATTGCTACCGGAATCTTCTAGATAATATCACGTGAGCTCGTCCATGACTGAGTCTCCCACGTTGCGTTTCATTTATTCAAAGCTTATCTTTGCGACGTCGTCTCCTTCATCTCCCTCGCGGGTTCATGCAGCTCCTAATAACGTAACGAACTAATACACCCAAGTAGAAGAAAAGGCTTACATCATAACCCCTGTGCACAACCTCCTAGTCGACCACCTGTCTCTCCGATACCTAGAAGTCCATGCTGCCGTTGTCGCTATTCGTACCGTCAGAAACCTCCGGAAACTGCCATTCGCCTAATGGCATCCCTCCATGGACCTCCTGGATTGGTTGGCCATCTTTCTCGGGTTCCAAGACGACAACATTTGAGAGAGAGGTACTTCTGAAAATTGCGTATGTATTTTGTTTCTTTTATAGGATTTTACAGTTTTGGAAGGAACAAAAAATTTATATTTTTGTGATCTGGACTCAAAACAAAAATAAGTTGGGTCAGCAATCAAATACTGCGAGGCATATGATTTTTGTGTTTTGTTATCTGTTTCCACCAATGGAGACAGTAACCAAATCCAACATAAGTGACTGTTTTGTCACAATAACTTAAGTTATTGTGTGATGTCAACTTAATTGGTCACTAACACACCCCTTCAAGTGAAAGCCCTTTAAACTTGAAACTTGCACGAGCTTACTCTATCTTGTGTTGAATAATAAATAGGTGGTAGGATTTGAACTCACGTTCACTTGATCAAAAAGGCTTTTATATTATATTAAGTGATCGTTTTGTCACAATAATTTAAGCTATTGTGTGAGGTCAACTTAATTGGTTTTATATATTCACTAACTCTAATGTAGTTTACATTTGTGGATGGCAAAATGATGACTATCGTATAAATAGATTTTACGAATAGTAAGATTTTGATGGTACAACTGTTGGGAAAAATGTACAATCATGCATCAGTTGGCATTGCAGAGCTGGTGAGTGGTTAAACTGATAGGATTGCTGTTACCAGCACATGTTGCAGTCAACCATGTATTTTCATTGCTAAATTAATGAATACGGAGGAACATGTTTTAGTGGTTTGTGTATCCGCAAACGGATAATTCCTTTTTACAGCCATGTTATCCAAGATGTTGCTCGTTAGCGAGCCAATTCATGTCAAGGTCGTACTTGAACTAGTAATTAGTGAAGACAAATAACTAAAAATATAGGAATACATGGTTTTACGTATGGCATTTTACAAAATTTTTAAAGTAACTTTCATTATGTTTTCTTCGATCATGTTCTAACTAATTTCTTTTTATCATAATACAACTTGCCTTATTCTTAAGTTAACACAAATATTTTTTAATCATAATAATTCACAAATTTATTGTTCCATAAACTTAAATTTTGTTTATGCACTTATCCTAAACATACAATATATTTCCTATTTCTCCACATTATAAAATTGTCAACAAATATCTTCATCATAATATGCATAAAGAAAAGAACTATGACATTAATAAAATTCTCTCTTTCCATGTACTTCCTCTAAAACAATTAATAACTTTATAAGATACATGCATGTTCATACTCATTTTTATTCCAACTTTTAACTACTCTTATCTAAATACTTTATATTATAATTTTTAAAATAATTTTATTATCATATAATATTAGTTCAATCGTACATTTAATTTCACACGTTTGGTTTTAATTTTTATTTTTATAGACATATTTTGTCAAAGCTAATTCAAAATTTGATTATAGTTAAAGTGCATTCATTTAATTTTAATTACACCTAATCCCATTTATTTAACTTTATGTGCACCTAATTGATCAATTTATTTTAGTTTGTATTTAATCAAAAATTAATAGTATTTTCTTAAATTTTATCTATTTCAATTTGATTGAATTTTATAATAGCCAATTTATGTCAAAATCTTATTGCTATAGTCTTAATTAAGTTTCTTCAATGTCAAAATTTTTAATTATTTTAACTAACATCTAATTAGAGAAAATTGTTTGTAATCAAAACTAATTAGTTTTAGTTGTAACTAGTTAAATTTAATTTAAAAAATAATTATATTTTACATACAATTTTATATTAAATAAATTTCTATATTCTCTTATTTTATTTTGTCAAAAAAATAAAAAGGTGAAAAATACAGAAAGGAAAAAAATTTGCTAATTAACTACTATAAGAGGATTCATTAAAATTACAAAAGAATGATAAAGCTGTCAAGGAATCCCCCGAGAGGGCTAATGATGCTACCCTGATGTTTGAATAATTGGTATCTATAAAGGAACTTATTGCTAGCAATATTACTACTGAAAAATTCAACTGCAACCTATTTGGTTGAGCAAGTGGTATTTCTGGATGAGTTTACTTATGATATTGTTAACATCGAAGGGAACGCATATTATCTAGAGGGAAATGCCCCACAATATGCTAATAATGATGAAAGTCATGTCATTCAGTTAAAGAGATCAAAGTCAAGTCATCAATTCAACCATTCGCGTGGTTCGTTAATGGGTCTTGAGTTTGATTATTCCTTGCAGACTCCGTGGGACCAGACGCTTAAGGAAGGCACTCTAAAGAAATATCTATACTCTAAGGAAAGATCTATCTTACTTTCCAACAATTAAAATATAGTTATGTATGAGTCTCCTGTGTTACCTCGACCCAAGGTGGAGTTATGAAGGTTATTCATTTGGTTAGAATTTCTTTTTCATGTGGGTCCACTTCGACCAAACTTTCTAGCAGACCACACTCTAGCTTGTACCACACATCCTCCAGAAATGAAATCAAGGCTTTTTCGAGATTTTGGTAGTAGGAATTATTCAACAGGTCAAGATCAGATGAAACTACTTGTTGAAAGCAAGCAGAGAAATTCCCCTTCTTCTATGAGGGCCAACCTAGGAACTTATGCTTCGCGATAGAGAAATGAATGTATAGACTAAACAAAGGAAAAGCCCTTTTGTGCTCTTGTGCTTTTCTTATGAGAATGAAAATTCATGCTTTCTTTACAATCGTTAGTGGCTAATTAGTTTCTATTACAGCTTGTTCCAAAGGTTGCTTGTTGTGCCCAGATAAATTTTAAAAATACCTAAGCTATCCTACTCACAAGTATACGAGGTAGTTGTAGTAATTATCCAAGGTCGTCTCATATAAAGGTGAAATTGGTTCACTTAAATTAACCTTGAACAAAAATAAAAATAGATGCAATCCTAAACACTCAATCTTGATTTTTGGAGTGAAGGCTTTAAAGGAAGTCACAAAATTAAACTAAAAAGTAAACGGAGTTAATTGGGAGCAAAAACAAATAGATTAATCAAAGTGGAAAACTCTTGAGAATTAATTTTACTAATTTAATCTCGTATGCATGACTAAGGAAATGATTGGGTTGTCATCTTATTAAAATTAACAGTTGGGTTCTAAGATCAACTCGAATGATAAACTAAGTCTAACTTTCGTATTCAACAAGTTATCATCTAAATTAATTGTGGAAACCTAACTATTACTTACCACTTAAGTTAATATATTTCTAATTCTTAACCTAAGCGTCTATAGTTTCTCGTTTCATATTAAACTTCTTCTCTCGATCCTTCGTTTAATACCAAAATGATGCAAAAGATGATCATGTTATTACATCCATTCAATTTAGAAACTATAGCAAATATGAATAACAACATAGTCCCTCAATCATGTATATTTGACTAAAATACATTAATCCTAAAAAAAATAGAACATCCCATCACAGAATAACAAGATTCATTGTAACATCCCATCACTAATGGGAGTATTAAATTGATCAATTGGGACAGGCTAGTAAATCGCATTGCATATTTTGAATGGAACATTATCTTGACCTCTAATTTTAGAGGAATGAGTCTATTGGCACATGCACTGATAGGTACATGCATTCATGATGTTTTTCCCGGCAATTATTTGAGATTATGATGAGATTTGCGAATTATGAAATAAAATGTCTGATTTTATTTTGTTATGAATTATGGAGCAATTGGGCTTGAATGATCGAATTGGGACTGTATTAGAGTGTCCGTCAGTTGATAATGACCCTTAGGAATTTTCTGG